>BMAV01022777.1:0-16864 GCA_019973955.1 Trichonephila inaurata madagascariensis
TTAGGCAGAATTGAAAGTTAAGGATAAAAATATTCTTTTTTTAAAAAAAAATAAGTTTATAAATAGTCAAAAGCTGTTATAAAATGGTAGTATATACAAAATTTCGATTCAAGAGAATTATTGAAGAAATAACAACTAAGAATTTAAAATTTTTATTAATTTTTCATTTAAGAAACCAAAAATTAAAAAAAAAAAAGAAGAAAATTTAAAAATTATTTTTTATTAAAATAAATCTTTCAGTCAAAATAAACTTTTAATTTTTCAAAATTTCATTTGCATATCTGTATACATCTTATAGTAATTTTTACCTTTTTGTAATCATATAGTTTTAGAGAGAGAGTAAAGATATTAAAAATAATAATATATTAAAATATATAGCATATATAAAAAAGTTTTATTGCAAAAATATCAAAATTAACAATATATGAAAATATATAGCATGTGTAGAAAATAAATTTATAGAAAAAGAATTTTAAAAAAAATGTTAAAACTATATAATATATATAAATAGATTCATATTAAAGTAAATATATAACCTGTACTCACAAAAATAACACCAGCGGTTAGCTCAAATAATTTTAATTTGTGGAACATTCTGATTGAGCACGGTTACAAATACATAAAAACAATTAATACAATACAAATGCTAAGGCGTTTAGCGCTGGCGGACACTGGCACGTCCGCCCTCCACCGAGGTGGCAGGCTGACTCTGGCACGTCTTTCCTTCACCGAGGTAGCAGTCTGACTGGTTAAGTATCCATACAGCCAGGAGAGGGCGCTCTAGTACCATCTTTTTGCTATTCGTGACAAACATAGTATGTTATAATAAATAAAGAAAATAAGAGAGAAAAAGTTTTAAAAACTAGGTTTATTTATTCAATACTATTTTAATAAATTTCTAAAATTTTGTTTCATGTTTAAAAACAAGTTTTCCCTAACTTTAAAACACACACACACACACATTAATTGTCTCAAAGGAAACAATTTACTTCAAAAGAATCACATATGTAAAGGAACTGTTTTTGAGCGTTTAATATACAAACAAATTTCTACTATTTTAATCTTTTCAACTCACTCAAAATATTATTCTAAGACCAGTTAAAAAATTTTGATCATGAAATAAGCCCAAAACTGACACTAAAAAATTTATTTTTAAATGTATTCTCTATATAAGGTGTAATGGTATTTCGGACTTTTTTGTTTGTTGTGTTAGAACCATACAATTTCTAACTCATTTACTCTATCTCTTTGACACAGCCAGACGTAAGAAGATCTAATAGACGGCAGCCACATTTGAATGATACTCGCTCTGTTTTTGGGGATCTTGGCGTATTTTGAACTAGTTTCAACCACGAATATTGAAGACTTCCCGACAAGGCCAATGCCCCTTGAACATGTCGAGGCTCAAACGTTCTGTCGTTGGTGTGGGGTGGAAGTAAGGAGAGGTGATGTGAGCTCAGGTGTTTTCTCGTCCTTGACCATGGTTCAATATTTCATGGTCTAAATCTAAGCGGTAAAGCATTTATATTTATTACTGCTGCACCCACCTCGATCCCTATTGCCGCTATGCAATTGCAGACTGAAATTTCTGGTCCATCTGAAAGACGTCAATACTCTGCTCTTTCTCTTGACGGGCGATTATCGAGAAATGAGCATTTCTGGCCTGAATACATACCTTTCCAAACAAGACTTAAAACTGAATATATTTTCTTGTTTGAGTTCCAGAGACTTGCAAATGTTTTTGGTGTTTACGCGATAATAGACTTCCCATCTTTAAACCGACTACCTTCCCGAGTCATTTGAGGTATGTGCTTCTGCTAAACTGTATTTGGCCCTGTCTGCTCGTAAGCATAATTCCCTCCAGGCTGAGTTAAGGTCTTCAGCTCTGGCTACTATCCATGAAAGGTATCCAGATCAAGACTGGTTACATGTATTTACTGATGGCTCTACCACAGCTTTCTTCGGTAGGGCTGGAGCTGGTGCTTTCTCCGTCTCTTTTAATCTTAAAGAACCTCTTAGTGCCTTGTCAGACAATTTTGATGTTGAGATGTTTGCAATAATTATGGCTCTTTTAGAGCTCTCTATTAGTGCTACTCCTGGTCATAATATTGTAATATTCACAGATTCTCAAGTCGCAATTAAGACCACATATGGCTACAATCTGTTTCCATCAAAACTCAAGTTCGAGTACAAAAAACATATTAACTCATTTCTTAGCACTAGATAACAAGTGAATATTAACGTCGCACTGTTCAGCTACACGAGGGCTTTGGGAGACGGACCTCGTAATTTTGAACTATGGTCAAGTGATGTATGACGACACCTGAGCTGGCAGTCTCTCTCCTAACTACCACACCACACCAATGGGAAGACGTTTGAGATCTCGTTTGAGTTTTTTTTTTAAATAATGGGGCTGCACATTGGAGGTTTTAACCTTTGAGGACCTAGTATGTCCCCAGGAGCTGGTATCACTTTTTAGCATGCCACCATATAGGTGATACCAAATACCGTGAGTAATTTTGACGCCAAGTTTCCTCTCCAGAGTAAGGCACCTGAGCTCTGACGATGAAAACCTGCACTAGGACTTTAATTTTTGCCTAGAGAACCCAAGCCAAACAGATACTCTAGGGATCTTTTACATGCCGTATAATCATACGACATGGCCGCTGTCGATTTTGTTGCATCATGAAAATCCACCGACTTTTGCCGGGGTCGAACCCGCAACCTAGGGAGCAGAAGACCAGTGACAAACCAACCACGACACCCAGCCGGCCTTTCGCAATGCTCAACAGCAAATATTATCCCTTTTCATGAATTCTACTATCACCTTTAATTTTTGATGATATTTTCATATTGTTGTTCATACTGTTGCTAGCAACAAATTTGTCTGGCAACCATTTTTCCATTTATTTTCCTGTTATAATTCACACTATTTCTTACAAAAATGTAACTTCATTTGAGAAATATTGATGTTTGGATTGCCGCGGTAAGTTATAAATTACGAAATATTGTTATTTACATGCAATAAGTTAAATTAACTGCAACTGTCATCCTTCATTTTTCACGCGGTTTTTTAAAAGAGAACATGTCTGAGAATAATTTTGTCACAAATTTTAGTAAGTACCGTTAATTATTGCATCTTTTGCGTATTATTGTCAAAAAGGTTCGCCTAACTGAAAGAAAAGCACTTTGAAATTACATTCTTCCTGTGAAATTTCTTTTTAAATTTCTATTCGATTGCATTTTTTGCAAATTAATTCATGGTTGCTAAAATAGTTTTATCCAAAACTTTTCATAAGATAATTAAAATGCATTGTGTTTCAGATTTGTTTTGTGAGATTTAAGTTAAATTGCCTGTCTCGCTATTTGATTTCGGTTTTTATATTTTTGTCTTTTATTACTGGAATGGGTATTTTTTTCCATGTATTTTTTTATTTATGTAATATTTTTTCATGATAATTTGATATGAGAATGATAATTATGCTTAAGGACTTTGTTGGGTTATTCTAAATATAATTTGGATTAAATACAGTGGGCCACAAAAGTGTTCGTACACTTGCAATTTCTTATAAAATTTAATGTTTTCGACTAATAAAAATTAATATATTGTAATTGTAATTTTTTATGATATCTGTGCAACTTGTTCTTAATGGAATTATATAATTAATTTTTTAAAAATAGTATAACTATTTTTTAAAGTAATTAAAAACTACTAAAAAAATTACGCCACAAAAGTCTTTGTACACTTAACAAAACTCTCAACTTAGCTTTAAATATTGTATTTCTTTCTTATTTTAGTACTTAGTAGGATATCTTTTAGTGTCCACAACAACTTTTAAGCTTCTTGGTATAGATTTAATCAGTTTTTTGTAATTTGTGCATCGATTTTCCTCCATTCTTCTGTGATTGTTCTTACTTCACATTTTGTGTTTATTTGTCATTTCCTTTTTTTAGATCAAAATCTCACCAAACATGTTCTACTGGGCTAAATAAAGTGATTGAGGAGGTGTTTTCATAATTTGGGGACAGTTATAGAGACACCAGTGGCGTACATTGAGAGCAGTGCGCTTGGCGTCATTAACCTTTTAAAAAATGAAGTTGCTTCCAATATCCAAATTTTGGGTGGATAATTTAAAATTTTCTTTAAAATATTTAAATAGAGCTCGTGATTCACAATATGAACAAAAAATACCAAATTACCTAATTCTGTGGCTGATTTACACCCCCACGCAAGAACACTTCCACATCCATGTTTTTCTTATCCAACTAGATTCTTGGGATTAAGTTTCAGAAAATTCAAAATTGACCGTAAATTAATTGGGATGGCAGATAATTCAACATTTTTGATTCCTATGAACCTATAATAGCTTGTAAATGAAAAAAATAAGGAGTTTAATCCCATGAATTTATGTGGAAAAAGAACTTCTCCACCTCTATGCTTCAGCATTGAAGTGAAGGTGTTCTGGGGTGGGGGTGTAAATTGGCCTCAGAATTAGGTAATTTGGTACTTTTTGATGGTATTGTGAATCATGAGCTATATTTAAATATTTTAAAGAGAAATTTTAAATTATCCACCCGAAATTTGGATATTGGAGACGACTTAATTTTTTAATAGGGTAATGACGCCAAGCGCACTGCTGTCAATGTACGCCACTGGTGTCTCTATAACTGTCCCAAATTATGAAAATACCTCTTCAATCTCTTCATTTAGCCCAGTAGAACATATTTGGTGAGATGTTGATGAAAAAAAAAAGAAAACACGACAAATAAACACAAAATATGAAGTAGAAACAATAATCACAGAAGAATGGAGGAAAATCGATGCAGAAATTACAAAAAACTGATTAAATCTATACCAAGAAGCTTAAAAGTTGTTGTGGACACTAAAAGATATCCTACTAAGTACTAAATTAAGAAAGAAATACAATATTTAATGCTAAGTTGAGATTTTTGTTAAGTGTACA
This sequence comes from Trichonephila inaurata madagascariensis, assembly GCA_019973955.1. Classification (NCBI taxonomy): domain Eukaryota; kingdom Metazoa; phylum Arthropoda; class Arachnida; order Araneae; family Nephilidae; genus Trichonephila; species Trichonephila inaurata. Next base: position 4,965 of record BMAV01022777.1, read on the forward strand.
AAGACTTTTGTGGCATAATTTTTTAGTAGCTTTTTGATTATTAATTTTTTAAAAAAATAGTTACACTATTTTTAAAAAAATAATTATGTCATTCCATTAAGAACAAGTTGCACAGATTTCATAAGAAAATTACAATTTTACAATATATTAATTTTAATTAGTCGAAAACATTGAATTTCGTAAGAAATTGCAAGTGTACGAACACTTTTGTGGCCCGCTGTATATCTTATTTTTTATATATCAAGTATTTAATGAAGGGAACCTATACATTAAGAAACATTCCTAGTCATAGATGACGAAATTAAAGCAATTTCTCTTCTTTCAAAATAGTAGAATCTTAATCTCTTATGGCTCCTTTGCAATAGATCCCTAGAGATGTAAGAGAAAAAGAGTTTTTATTTGAAAGTATAGACTTAGATCATAAAAATCTGAACATAAAAACATATATGAAAACTTAAACAGGAATGGCACGGGTTGCATAGCTAAAAATAGTCAATATAAATTCATACCTGTGGAAATCGTAGGATGCACAACGAGAGGATTAATAATACTTTAAATTAATTTATTCTGGTACAAATTATTATTTATGACATATATAAATATTGTTTAGGTACTTATCGCAACAATGCCAACATTCGATATAACTCGCCAAGTTGGCATCCCTGATTTGGCATGTGTTGTATGTACTGCAGTGTTTCTCAAAGTGTGGGGCGCGCCCCCCGGGGGGGCGCGATAACCTTACAAGGGGGGCGCAGGCATATCGAAAATAAAAGATTAAAAAAAAGATTTACTGTAATGAAGTAAGAAAATACTTTCTGACATAATAAGAAATACACATTTACACTGATAGAATTTATTAGTATTACTTCATCAAACATAAAAGCTTTCATTTCGATACATTCATTAGCTATCTGATCCTATAAATAAATAAAAAACATCACATTTTGTTTGATTTGCTGTAATCCCACGATGAGAGATTTTTTACTGAGTTTTCTCTTTTTAAATCTAAAATACTATTTCAGAGAAAAGACAAAACCCAGACCCAGAGAAACATTCTAGGAAGATAAAAAATTCATCTGTTTGACCTTCGAACTTACTGCTATGGTTAGTTCGTTCCTTTTTTATGCCTTTATTTTTCATTTAGGGAAGTTGTAAATAATGCGCCTATACGCGAAAGAGTTATATAACATTTCGAAAAGCAGAGAAAACATTTTGAAGGATTATTTGGCCAATATTTATTTTTATGAGTATTTTGAAACATATAAAGCATGATGAAAAACGTTTTAAATAATTCATTTTTAGATCTTAACATTCGTAGTTTTACATTGATTAAACATTTAACCCGGGAGCGTTCGCGCGCGGTACAAACTACAAAAATTTGAACAAAATATGACAGTTTGCTTGCAGATATTATTCCTGTAACGTTCGTGAAGAGTTTCTGTGATTTGTGTCCTTTATTAAGTTCGCGTACCTTAGCAACGTTTTAATTCGGTTCGATTGGAATTTTTCTCAAATTATCAATGAAGAAAGGTAGAAAGTAGGTAAGTATCCTTTCTCTTCGTTAAATTATTCACTGGAATTGTGATTTTTATTTTGTACAATAAAAATAATTGTTAAAAAATCTTCGACTATTACCATTAATATTGAATGCGCGTCTGCTCCCGGGTTAAAACATTTTGAAGTCTTCTCGTTTTAAATATTAAAAATAACACAATTATTCTTTATCGGTATTTTTTACATTCTTTTTCATTATTTAACATTAATAATAAATGCTAATTTGTGAGGATTACAATTACACACACACACACAGTTCGTTTAAATCTATTTATAATATGAGCATTCATTTAAAAAATCATTTTACATTTTTATATTCATTGCCGTGCTCTTGGTTTTATTCTCCTTACAATTCCGCAAATGCCGACTGGGTGGCGTAGTTGGTTTGTGGCTGGCCATCTACACCTAAGTTTGCGGGTTCGACCCCAGCCCATGTCGGTGGATTTTCATGATGCAGAAAATCGACAGCGTTCATGAACGGCCATGTCGTATGAATATTCGGCATGTAAAAAATCCCTTGAAGTGCCGGCTTGGCTGCCAAAATTCTTAAAAGAAATTCTTAAGTTCAATTTTGCATCGTCAGAGCTCAGGTACCTCCCTCTGAGGAGGAAACTGGGCATCAAAATTACTTGCGGCAATTGGTATCTCCTATTATACGGTGCTGCACTAAAAAGTGATACCAGCTCCTGGGGAATAAGCTAGGTCTGCAAAGGTAAAAAATACTAACATGTGCTATTACACGTTTAGCGCATATGTCGGATAGTTTGCCAAGACTCACGCAGACGTTCGCGAGAATGCTAATTGTGACGGATATGATAAGAGAGCAACAGTAGCGCACACAGGAATTTTTCAAGGGGTCCGGGGTTGAAAGTTCACCATTCTTGTATCATGCTATTTTTGATTTTGTCGATTTTCAGAAACAAAACACAGTAAAAAACTAACTATCGAATAAATAATTAGCATTAATTAATAAAATTAATCATTAATAACAAATATTTAATTAAATTTTACGTATTATATACTTAGAATTATAACCAATCGGAAAAAAGCAAGGGCTTTGGGGGGGGGTCGGACCCCCAGGACCCCTTGTGTGCGCCACTGGAGAGCAACATAGACTAGACTATTTTTCTAATGACATTTAAACTTTTAGAAATGGATGATGGAAGAAATAAATCTTTAAATAAATATCATTTTGCAATCTGTTCCAATTTAAAAATTATAGATACGAAAAATAACACATGATAATTATCGTATTACTTAAAAGTAATTTGTTTAAAATATATATTACTTATAAAAGTAATTTGCTTAAAATATATATTGCTTAAAAGTAACAAATACAAAATTTAATACTTTCTTCTGAATTTGTACGGTTTATAATTAAGATCGTATGGTAGCTTTAGCGACAAAGTGCATTATTATTGTGTAAGGGGGGCGTGATAAAAATTATGATTGAAAATGGGGGCGCGATAAAAATTATGATTGAAAATTGGGTCGCGAATAGTGAAAGTTTGAGAAGCACTGATGTACTGAATTGGCAACCATATGCTTCTTTTCATATAATGCCACCAAAAAAAGTTGAGATAATACATAAGTACCCTGTCTTCAGTGCTGGATTACTCATTAGGCGGAGTAAGCAATTGCCTATGGGGCCCCACAAGAGCATGTTTTGTTTTCTGTCAGTGCCACAAAAACAAGCTACAGGGCCCTGAGAATTTGACTGCCTAGGGGCCTCAATTTGTTTAATCTGACACTGCTTAAGATGTAATGAAGCATAAAATAAAATTTTGGATTTCATTTAAAAAACTTGTCACTATCAAAATTTGATATCTTCTGTATAACTTGTAACCTAAAAGAAAAATACATCAATATGTATTTTTATCCATATATGTATCCAACATTCATACATTTCATTTTCATATTGTTCATTTCGAAGAACAACTGCCTGTGTTTTACCTTTCTCCATATGAAAATCCCGTGTACTGTCTCTTTTGTTTTCAAATGAATACACAAAACTTTTTGAAATAGGTACTACTGAGTTGAGAAACCTTTTGAATGATTTGATTGATATTCTTGAGGGGAGAATAAGCATTTGATGTATTTCTTGGAACTGAGCTACCAATTGATTTTCCTTGCTTTGATGGTGTATACAGTGTGGATGGTGAAATTCTTTTCTACAGCCATGTTCAGAATGTCGAACTAAAATAAAGAAAATGGTGCAAGAAAGATCAGAATTTTAAATATTTAACAATATAAAAAACTAAATGAATTTGATGTAATGTTGAAATGTGGAGAAAATTTATCTCAAAAACCAGTTTCTAGATTTCATTATGTTACTGTTTGACTGCATACCTTCATTTTGATTAAAAATAAGCTGCTGTTTGAAATCACTGGACATGCCCCAAGTTTTTTATGTTTAAGGGGGGAAAGACATTACAATATGGTTACCTTGATTTTTTTATTGTCGGGCGTGTGTTTGCCATGGGGAAAACTTATATCAGATACTTTTTTTATTAGAGAGCTTAGCTATTAATTTCAAATGATTTTAATTCAATTTCTTTAAAAATTTAACCTTTTTTCATTGCATTTGCTGTTCAGGTTATTATTTCAGTCTTCTGTTTTATTTGTGCTTTTTTTTAAAAACGGATATTTCAAATTCATGGGTGATATTAGGATTTTTTTTTTTTAAAAGAAGGAGTGCTGTACTTTTAATTATTGCTATAAACCATCCATTTTACTTTATTTTTAGAAATTTTTTTTTTTGAATTTTCCCTTGTTTGATAAAATTCGGTGAAGGAACTTGCATTTTGGGGGAATTTCAAGTTTTCAGTATTTTTTAAATTGATATTCATTATTAATTTTTATATATTATGTAATTATTTTATTAATAGAAAAACATAATTATTATTGTAATTATCTAAAATATTCGTTTTTATAATAGTTTTTATTATTTTTTTCAAAATATTTTTACATTATTTATTTATAATTATTTATTTATTTAAAATTGTTATTTTGTTATTCATTTATAATTATTATATTATTTCTTTATAATTATGTTATATGACTTTTATAATCTATATTATATTACAATACATTCAGAAATATTGTTATTAATGGACTCGATTCATCACTAAAAGGGGCGCTGCGATCGGTTTGATCACGTGTTTTTTCCATGTGCGATCAAGAAAACAATAAAACCGATCATTTTTACACTTTGTGCGCTAACTTTCGAATTTGCTTTTTATTTTATATTTTTTTAAAATTCTTTCTAATACTTTAAATTTTTTATATTTTTTTAGTCTTTTTTTTTTCTTTCGTGACTAAAATAAAAAATATATATAGTTTTATAAAAAGTATTAGATTTAATTTTGTTTATTCTTCTGTTCTTTGCTTCGTTTTTTTTTAATACTTTTAGGTTCAGAAATTTTTTTTTTTATTAGTCCCACCCAAATTGTGATTTAAATAATTATGCAACGCTCTATTGAACAAAATTTTTTTTTGCCATTAATATTGTGATTGCGTCATACGTGTATACAAATTTATATTTAAAAAAAGTAACTAAAGAAAAATTTTCTTTGTTATCTGATAAAAATTGACATAAATTTTTTTTTTATATTATTTGTTTTAACATGTAAAAATATTACTGGACTAAATTCAAGCATTATGATCTAGTATTTTGTTTTCAATTGTTTTTCAGCCTAACAAAAAACACTCTCGTACTTTTTTTTGTTACTCTTCTTTTGTATATTGTTCTTTTGCAAGTTATTTGTTGCTTTTACTTCATATATATATTTTAAAAATTTTGTGCACTGAACGCAAAAAAGGGTGTAAAAAATTGTTCTGAATGTTACGTTAATATTACTTTCTGTTGTATTTATTTTGTTGAAATCCAATTTTCCCAAAAAGCAATTTCCCGTTCGTTACAAAAAAATGGCGATTCATGGAAAACTAAATTGGCATCATTTTTGGAAAATATTGATGCTTCAAAAAGAAATCTCTAATATAAAATCTCTGATGTAAACTTTTTTTGAGAAAAATTCAGCAGCTTTTTTAGGGCGTGGCTCTCCCCAAAAACAAAGTATCGTTGGCTGATTTTTAAGTAGTCAAAACAATGAGTTAATACTTCAGCTGTTAATGGATGAGTGACTGCTGATGGTGGAATATATTTTATTTGTATTTCTAGAGTTGAATGTATCTTGTTTCAGAGCGATCGACTGAAATACATTCATTCGTTTTTTGAAAAAAAGCTATTCCAAAAAAATTTTACATATTTTTTACATAAAACTTCTTATAATTTTTAAAAAAATATATAGCCTGTTTTATTTTTTTTAATATTCATATAAAGTTTCCTTTTAGCTGTTCTTGAAAATCCATTTCAGTATTATTGTTAGAATATCAAAATTTTTACTATTTTGATTTTTTTTTTTAAAATTGTAGGGAAAATATTTTGTGGTTTTTATTGACTTTTATATTAATTATAAAACTCATAAGTAATTTGTAATAAAGAATAACCCAATAAAATTTAGTCATTATTTTTAAAATTATGTTTTAAACATGATTCCTTTCTTGAACAAAGAGTATTTTTTTTTTGAATTTTGGCGTCATTTCTAAAAAATTTCAAACCTTAAAAAAATATAATTATTAAGTAAGTCAGACAATAAAAGCGGGAAATGTTATTTCATTACAGATTCATCATATATTTAAAAAAATCTTACTATGTCTTGGGAATTTTTATAGAACAGTTGTGTTTCAAAATTAATATACAATAACAATGTGTTTAAAACTTTATATATCCATATTAATGCAAATAAGTTGAAACTGACAAAAACAACCTCTTTTTGGCATACTTTTTTACAAAATATCTTCATATTACATAATAAAAGAAATGTCCCTGATAATCTTTCATCAGAATATAAAAAATGCATTTAATAAATTACAATGAATTTCTTGGTTAAAATAAAATTTTCATATGTTTCACTTGTATTAAAAATTTATGTAATATTAAAAAAAATGGAAAAATAGATATTAAATAAATTGTAATTACTAATTTTAACTAGCTATCTTAAAAAAATTTTGCATGCTCTATATGGAAAAATTTTCACGAAAATACAGGATTTTCCCCTATAGTGAAATGTTTGTTTCAAAAATTTTAAAAAATAATCCCATATCTTGTATGATTCATTTCTTTTTTTTTTTCCCAACTAAGGAGACAATGATTTATGAAAAATAAATTTCAAACATTTATAGGTGATAATTAGATATAGACTATCAAAGCGCCAAATGTTAGTACTTTCTAACAATATTTTTAAAAGGCCACAGCTTGGTTTTGGTTTCAGTTTCATTTTAAAGAAATTTTTTCCACTCTTAAATTGTAAAAATTTTTTTTCAGCACAATCAACTCTTGCAGTATAAAATGGTTAATTATTTCAGTTAACATTACTAAAAGCATTTCTGCTTGTTTGTTTTATATTCTCATTTACTTAATTAAGATTGATTTCAAGGCCAATTTTGTTTTAAAATTGTTTATATAACTTAGAAGCTTTATCTTTAAATTTTTTTTCTTGTTGAAAAAATATTTAAAAAGATGGAACACTACAAAAAATGATGTACCCAAAAAAATCCCCCTCGCTGATAATGCAATTTAGACTTTTAAATTAAAGTATTAGATAAAACTGAATTTTTTCTGACGTCCAAACTACATGATAATATATTGTGTACTGTGTTTTGACTTTAAAGTTGTACAAAAAAAACTCAAACTTTACACTCTCCCCCAATTTAAAACTAAAAAAATTTTTTTTTGTACAAACCGGGTGATTTTTAGCTAAAGCTTCCCTTATTTTTTTTGTACATAAATGCTTTGTGTTTCAAACAGCACTTGAAACTTAAAATTTGGAGAAATTATTGAAATGTTATTTTTATCATTAATATGTATTAGAGGGGTACCCTCTTATATATAATTATATTTATATAAAAAAGTAGAAGAAAAAAGAAAAAATTTCGAAGAACATGAAAAAATATTTTATTAAAGATTAAAATTATTATTAACCCCAACAATAGTTACAAGTCATGAATTTTGTTCATTCTAATCAAAATCACTTTTCTACTACTTATGGGGCAAGTTGATTAACTAATTATACATTGTTTTAAAAAAATTCTAAATTTCAAGTAACTTCTCAGTTCTCCAAATTTACTTGGCAAAATATTAAATTACTGTAAAAATTTGTCAAAAAAAGCTAAATCAGTACTCATACCATTCGAAATCTGGAACATATATTTAAAATGGCAAAAAAATTTCTCCACAAAAGTCAAGCATAATATTATTACTACATTTCATGATCTAATTCTCGATAAATGCCTTTCAATTGATCAAGTTCTTTTCTTGGGGTTAAAAACTTGTAGCAACTCAACACAACAAAATTCAGGACTTATAACGGATAATATCAATATGGGGGTCTTTTTTTTTTTACTTTTTTTATTTTGAAAAAAAATAAAACTATAATGTAATTTTTTAAATTGTGCAAAACCCAAAAAATGCATATTTGTTATATATTGTAAAAAAATTTCTACATTTTATGTAGGTTTATATACATTCAACCTCTAAAAAAATGTTGTGTTTATAAATACCACTAAAATATGTTGCAATTTTTTTTTTTTTTTGTAAAAAGAATTATAGATTCAAAAAAGGCTTTATTTTGATCAGTAAGGATGAACAGGATTTTTTATTTTATATATGGACACAAATTTATATTTTTTATACACACATTTTAATCTGAAAATTGTATCCTTAATTTATTACCATATTTGGAATTCAATTCTCGATTAATTGTTTCAATTTTTTATATATACATATAATAAGTATATAGTTAAATTGAAAAAATTATATTAAAACTTTTTTATTTACATTTGTTAAAAGGGGAGAAAAATTACACAACAAACATTTATAATAAAAACACTGTCAACATTTTTTAAACTTTTATTGGAAGACACCTTCAAAATATTTATATTGTTTGATTCTTGAAAAAACCTCTTTCACAGTAAGTCCGTCAACAATTTGCGTTGGAAAGGTTTCAGAAGCGTAAAATTGAATTTTATCTTTTAAAAAAGGGGTTTTTTTAAATTTCCCCAATTTTTTTCAACTCTTCTTCAATTAAGAACCTTTATCAGCCATAACAACATCATTTGGTTCAAAAAAAGATATTGGCCTTAAAAAAAAATTCCTCGTCTGAAATTCTGCCCCAATGTAAATGTGATACAAAATAGATAATTTTTGTAATGAAAATGCATTTTTTCTGTAAAGGACGGTTGAGTTTCTGTTTTAAATTCTGTACAGTCAATGGTACTCTACAATCTTTATTTAAACAAAAAAAGGTTTGGCATTTTTTTAAAAAAGTCTTCTTTTGGAAAGGGCTAATAATTTAAACAGAAAACTATTGTAACAAGATTAAAAAATTTGAGATGATATTACGATGAAAATTTCTAATAATCTATTTTTGTGGGGTAGAATCCTGTCCTTTTTACCAAAACATATCAATGTGTTGATATAATTAGCATTTATATAATTAGAATATTTCAAAACAAAGGAACTTAAAAGAAATTTTTATAATGCAAACTACATCTAATTAACATCAGCTACAAAATAAAAATTAATGTGCTATTCAAATAATTGCAAATAAACACTTTTATGCAGATCAACACTATCAATTTAAATTTTTACAATAAGCACTGCTTGGTAAAATAGTTACATTTAACTTTTTCAATTCAAAAAAATTTCTGAATAAAATTGTATAATTCAAATAAATGAAAATAAACAGTGACTACCAAACTACTTTCATGGGGGTTTTATTTCCAAAAAAAAATGTGTTGGTGCATTACAAAACTAAGAATTTAATTAATCTTACTCTAATATTTTTAACGGGACAAAGAGCTGGTTCATTGACACTATCCCGTCTGTGCTTCTCATAATCACCATCAAACTTTCTACTTTGTAGTGATTTCCTCTCTTAGCAGCCCTCATGAGGGAATTTTTTACTTGCAAAATTTGCATATTTAAATTACAATATGCGGAATCAATTTAATCTTTTAAGCCCACCCAACTCAATACATAATTCAATGTATCAAATTTTTTTTCTCTTCCCCTTGTTTTTGTACATTCTTTTTTTTTTTTTTCCAAATTTTGGAAAAAAATTTTTATTATTATATAAAAACATGTTTTTTTTTTTTGAACAAATGGATAAGGAAGTTTGTTCCTATTGCATGGTTTTAAATTTTAAAATATCTAGCCTTTGACATTGTTTTCCCAAATTCTTTATAATCGCTCGACCGGGTCACAAAATATTTAAGAAATTTAAAATACATATATTGTTATTTTCTAAAAATGATATTATTTATAAAATACAATACATGTTATATAGATTCATATACTGATTAAATAACTATAACAAATTATTGTAATCTTAATTAATCTTTATTGGCATAAATTTAAAAAAAATTGAAATAATGAAAAAATTTTAAATATTAGTTTTTAAAATACAAGGAAAAATTTATTTTATGTGGACATTTAAACAATTAAATACACTAATCAACAAATTTTGTAAGAATAAAAAAATATGAAAATACTTAGATGCATTTTCTATGTATTTTCTATACTTTTTACTATAAATAAGCTATTGGGATGTAATAAGTGCATACAATTCAGAAATTAAAACATTGATTTCCCAAACTATCAAAAAATTTAAAAAAATGTAAATAAATAATTTTCACATATTTAAACTATTTTCCTTTGTTAAATAGGGAAAAAAAGTAATACAATATCTAGTATAATGAAAATATGTAAAATAAGTACATCAGTGTATCTAATTATATTCTAAATAATATAAAATTTAAAAAAACAATTATTTAAAAAATTCCAAAAAACTTCCATTACTTTTCATTTGATAAACAAAAAAAAACGAAAAAAACAAAGAAACCAATAGTTATGATAATAAGTTCTGATTTTTTTATTTATTACGCCAAAAAAACCCCGTAATCAACAATTGTGTACCCGCCAAATGAATCAAAAATTTACAAGATATTTTTTTCAAAAATACTGAACATTACACCGGGGAAATATTGTTGGGTTCCAGGTCAATGTTTTGTTTAAAGTAGAACTTGTCCATAGTTATTATTAAAAAAAATCTTAAAATGAAAAAAAGTTGGTGACTAACAGCATAATAACTCCAAATTAGTTCAGAATTAGAATAGATCACAGAAGTGGTCCCTGATCTGTGTGTTTCTTTACGTTTCCCAAAAATTAAAATTTTTAATTCGAAATGTTCGAAATTATTCTCTTTTTTAAAACTTAAAAAACCCTCGGCGTATTTGATAAAAACAAAAAAATCCAAAAAAGAAATAGTTAAAAGTACTCACATTTCAGTCAAAATTCTTTTGGTTTAAACATTACAAATTTCTCGTTTTGTTATATAAATAGATGCAAATCAAAAATCCCCCAAAAACTCAGTCGAATGAAGCACATGGCTATTTCTTACGTCTTGTATCATGTGACTGTGACTCAGGTGAAACGGTCCCTTTATACAACGTAATAAATTTCTTGTGTCAAAAAAAACAGACATTATAAATAACTATAAACAATTTACTAAATATTGCAAATAAAAAACCCAATTAATTTTATTAAAAGTTATATAAATAAAGCTATTCAAAATAGTTGGATTAAATTCGAGATTGATAATGTTTTTACTATAAACTTAAATATTTTTTTGTTCGTTATCTCCATAATCTAATATTAGATTAAGAAAAACTACTATTATTTTATTCATTTTTACTCTGGTGTTATAGTTATGCTATAATATCAACTCTTATTTAATTTTTTTTTTACATTCTTTTTTAATCTTTTTGTTAAGTGCTACATTTCAGCCATTCTTTTGATTTAAATCTGTATTGGGTATAAAATGGCAACAAATTAATGTTTTCCTCCCGATTTGCCAGGCTTTGCATTTGTAAGTGCAATTTTTAGGTAAATTACCTCTTTCTTTTAATGGATTTAGATATTCCCATCCATTATTTCCTATTTGGTTTTTTCTCAGTGTTATTTACAAAAAGGGGAAGGTTGTTTTGGGAAAAACATGTTCAACCCCCTTTTATATAAATTATTTTTTTTTTATAATAGCTGTCCCAAGTCAGTAATGTTCTCCTGCTGCATCCATTTTTTATTTATTCTCGATTACTCTTTTGTCCTTCATTGTGTGATTTTCCTGCTGTCATGTGTTTGTCGAATGTTATTGTTTTGGGTGTTATCTCTTGTTTGTAGAGATTCCCCAAAATATAATATATCAATGGATGGCTACAAAAAAAAA
>BMAV01022778.1:36921-83516 GCA_019973955.1 Trichonephila inaurata madagascariensis
ATATAATAAAGCTTTGGAAAAAATTCCAGTAAGTTCATACGCATATAGGAAGAACAAAATAATTATTTCTAATAATAGTTCTGTAAAAATTGTAAAACATGGGCGCTTGTCCTTATCTACACAAATTTAGATAAAGCCATTTTATAAAACAATTTTTACGACTTTAGGTCCACGAAATAGTTTTTCAATCCCCATACGTTCCTAGGTTAGAATTAATTTATCCCAAATGTAAAAGTTTGAGCCTTATCTTTAAACTATTTATATTTCGTGTGTATTTCATTAAATACGTGTATAAATTTTATAGAATTATTACATGATATATTTCATTTTCTAAAGTTCTAATGTAATACTTAACTAGCTTTCGGGATAATAAATTTGTATGATAATCATATAAAGAAAAAATTGTTTCAAAAATATTATTCAAAATGTTGATGATTTAATTAAACTAGTTCTTAAGAAGCAAATATTTTAAAAACTCATTAAAACAAAACAAATACATGTTTAAAGTTTTATGTAATATCACTATTTTAAACGCATTTATTTCCCCTTTCATATTTTTTTTTTAAATTTCCATTTACTTAATTTGCTGAATAGTATTTTTTTCTTTAATTTTCCTCATTCAATTCCTACTATTAGCTCACACTCTCAAAATATTTATTTATCTTCGTGGAATTTTCAAACGTTAATAAAAGACATATTAAAGCGCTCAATTGATCTGAAATTTTATATACATGATTATTGTGGATGACAATAGAGTAATTTAATAGTAATTAGTAAAAAATAATTGATTAAAACTAATTATTTAAAGAATTAGTGATACAGTCACGTTGGCATCATTTTTGGTGACTTAGCGACCCTTTTGGCGACTTGTGTAGAAGCTTGAAAAAGTTTTTTTCTCACGTTTTAACGTCACGTTTCTTACGTTATCTACCAACATTACTTATAAGTACCATTCATTATAAAATTATGTAAAATAACTATTTTTATGAATACTCTAACTATACTTAGCAGGAATATTTTTTAAAATCCACTCTTCCAAGATACATGGCAGCACGGGTTTTACGATAAACATTTTAGCGGAGAAGGCGAATAGTTTTATAGAAGAAGTTTAGTTTTCATTTCACGGCATTATCAGTGGATTGGAAAGATTGTCATTTTTGTTCCGAAAAAGTAGTTAATGTCAAAATGTGTCTTTTTTTTGTTGTTTGTTAATGAAGACCTTAGAAAACGATCTGACTATTAATTTTAAGCAAAAAATGTATATAATTAATTTTACAGTTGAATATCTATAATTAATTAATTATCTCTAACGGGTTATATAAATTTCCCAAAGTGGAGTATTTGTTTCTGTATATCCCTTAATTTTCAATGCAGTGATTCAAAAAAAAATGTTGTTTGAAAAAAAAATTTAGTAATCCATAATGAGGTAGATAAAGGGTTAAAGCATTCAGTTGAACTGAAGTCTTGTATACACGATTGCTTTGGATGAAAATACGATACTTTAATGGTAATTAATAAAAATTAATTACCACGTAATGTTGTGATTCTGTCCTATGCATATACATATTTATATTAATTTTAACTATTAAATAAAAAGTAGCTAAAATAAAAATTTTCCTTGTTGATCTATGTAGGAATTGACTTTAAAATTTTTTTATATTACTTCTTTTCATTTTTTTTATTTTTAATAGTTTGATTTATTTTATTTTTCCATTTTTAAGTTAACTAAAATACTTTTCTCTAAAATTGTAACTCAGACTATGCATTTTCCTGTTCAGATTTTTTCTCAACATCAAAATATTCAAAACTTAATACATATATTTAAAAATATTCATATTATTTACTTTTTTTTCTATATATTATTTTGAACATTAACATATAAAAAGGACGCATTTATTTGCACCGATTTCATCTAATCTGTTATCCCTTTTTTATCCATCGTGTGAGACGCATTTCAAACCAACGCCTTGAATTTAGAATGTATATTTCTCTTTCCTCGTTTTGTTTTTATCGCCATTATTTAGATCTATGGATGTGACGATGCATAAATCTGAGGAAAAGAATAAACTACAGCCGTAAGTTTCCCAGGAATTTTGCTCAATGAATACGAGTTCAGAATATTCGATTCGTCTTTCAGATGAAAAATCCCAAGCACATACTTTTCTAATGGTTGCTGTGCAGACTGTTGTTTCTTGAAAAATAAAATACAGCCTTTCGCGTTTTTACCACATACTTCAGTGCTTCTCAAAGTTTCAATATTCGCGACCCAATATTCAATCCTAATTTTCATCGCGCCCCCTCATACAATAACAATGTATTGAATTCAATAATATTATACTTTGACACTTAAACTACCACACGACTTTAACCTTTTAAGCGCTCCCAGCGTATATAACCGTCTCTCTAAGCCAAAGCCTTTATTTCCCCGGACATATATATACGTCTTTCCGAAGTATGATCTTTTCTGTGCACTGTTATCCATAAATGTATTCCGAAGGCTTTGGAGTGCAATAAAAGGACCTTGACAGTGTTTGCGAAAGATTTACTTAGTTCAGATTATTTGCTTCTTTATTCCGCACACACAAATGCATCACATAATCGCGCCTACGTGGAAAACGATTAGCATTGGGAAGCGAATCGCATAACTTTTAATCGGCAGTTAAGGGATTAATTATAAACCGTACAAAAAATTACTAAGATAAGTGTTAATTTTTGTTTTTAATTATAAAAATGACTAGCCCATGGAGTCACTGGTAATTAATAAACTTGTTCTTTACTTAATATTATTAAATTAATTACAAAATACATTATGCAGTACTGACACATTTACAAGTGTACCATATCAGTGTAAAAGTGCATATTTTATTTTTTATTATGTCAGAATGTATTTTGTTTGTTAACTTTCAGTAAATTAATATTTTTTTTAAATAATCTTTTTTTGCCTATATTCAATATGCTCGCGCTCGTCTCGTAGAGTTGTCACGCCCCTCACAGTTTGAGAAACGCTGATATACTTAAATTAGAAAATTTATTGTATTCCTTAAACGCTTTCTAGAATATATTTAGTTATATATGCCTATTACACAATCTAAATAACTGTATTGCTACCTTAAATAACTATATTCCTTTGCCTACAACTACATATAGAATTATACATTTCAATCTATATCAGGGACTCTCCGAGTGGTCAGTTATATTGATATGTCTGCAAACAGGCTTG
The DNA here is from genome assembly GCA_019973955.1 of Trichonephila inaurata madagascariensis. Taxonomy (NCBI): domain Eukaryota; kingdom Metazoa; phylum Arthropoda; class Arachnida; order Araneae; family Nephilidae; genus Trichonephila; species Trichonephila inaurata. The sequence continues at coordinate 40,142 of BMAV01022778.1, forward strand.
ACATTGAACTACTTGGGGAAATTGTATGAAACTGTTTTGTTATTTTTTAACTCAAAATTATAATACTGCCTTCCTAGGTTACTCTGCCTGGTAGACAGTACATAATAATATTAAATTCCATATTTATTAGTCTATTTCAGGGGTTTGTCAAACTTATTGTGCCCATGGCTCTCTTTTTATACCAAAATTTGGTCATAGCCCTCACCAAGTGAAATAGTTTCAATCCTTAAAAGAGAAGGGGCCTCGGTAGCCTAGTGGTCAAGGTCAAGCACTCGTGGCTGACATGTCATAAGTTTGATCCTGGTACCGTTGAAGACCTGGCGAGCAGAGGGGTACGTTAACTGTCTAAGCTCCAACGTTCTCTAATTGGTGTGGTGGGGAAGTTAGGAGAGTGGATAATAGCTCTGGTGTCTTCCTTGTCGCTTGACCAGGATTCAAAATTTAGAAGGTCCATCTGTAATATCCACGTGTAATTTTATAGTGTGACGTAAATATAACTCTCTGAATCTCAATCCTAATAGAATAATTGCAAATTTAGCATCAAAAACCAGAAAATGGTAGATGAAAATGATTTTGATAAGCATTATGTAGTTAGACTACTTTATTAATGTGTGAATTTTAATAAAATTATAACTTTATTTAATATATTTATGTTCATGATTCCCAAATAATTTGTGACTAACTCATCACGATTTCGACTAATTTTCCTCTTGGGTTTCTTTGGGGCCAGAATGGCAATTCTTTCCAACCAAGTCGAGAAGAGAAGCGTGAATATTCAAATTAGGAATCTTATAAATAGTAGAAGTTTAGCGTACGCGGGGTGGCTAGGAGAAGTAAATATACGAGGTCTGTGTTTATGACTAAACGCGATTAAGTTAAAGTGAGAGGAAATCCAGAGTTCAAGATTTAAGCTATCCGTTCCTGTGCGATCAAGTTAAAGGTTGTTATCATTCCACCAAGGATAAAAGCCCCATCAGTTAGAATCAAGCGAATTGCTGTTTACCCAAGATATAGAGCGGTAAGACTTTTAAATCAATTTTTTAAGAACTGTGTAGTTACTGAAGTTAGAAATAGTCGGTACAGTTAGATATAGTGGTCGTTTATGCGATTATTTGGTAATACGTATTGTGTCCTTTCACTCCAGATTCACTTGAATTGATTATTATTATTATTATTCTATATTATTTAAGTTAAGATCTTAACAAAGTGATATTAAGATAAACGATATGGCTGCTTCTTCGTTCTTTCGTACAGATCTAGGTCGAGAGGATAATGTAGAGGTGGGGCATCCCCGATCGGGTGCCTTACAAATTACATAACGCACCTTATATTTTTAACACAGCAGTTAAAGGGTTAAAACTAGAAAAATCTGTTGCATTCTCTTCACATATTTCGAATCTTTTATACCTCCATAATTTAGACAAGGTATTGCATGTACCGCAGAAATTTCATTCTTATTTAAATCACAGAGACGCCCATACTCGTGATTAATCCGATTTTCACCATATAGAGCTGGTCATGTATTTTGCGTACCTATCTATATCACATTTTAATCTAAATTTTTTTAACATTTAAAATCATGTATAGTATATTTTAGCTTTCATAATAATGGATATGGGTCACAAATATTATTTTTTTAAATTTCCAATGTCCATGGTTACAAAAGACCACTACACTAGGGTAGGAACAAAAACCGGGGTCACAAATATAATACATAATGTGTGTGTGTAGGTGTGTGTGTGTGTATGTATGTGTGTGTATGTATGTATGTGTGTGTATGTGTGTATGTATGTATGTATGTGTATGTATGTATGTGTGTGTATGTGTGTATGTAAGTATGTATGTGTGTGTATGTATGTATGTGTGTGTGTGTATGTGTGTGTATGTATGTATATGTGTGTGTATGTGTGTGTATGTATGTATATGTGTGTGTGTATGTGTGTATGTATGTATGTATGTGTGTATATACGTGTGTGTATATATGTGTATGTGTGTGTATATATGTGTATGTGTGTATATATACGCATGTGTCTGAGTATATATGTGTGCGTATATATGTGTATGTATGTGTGTATATATATATTATGTATGAGTGTATATATATGTATGTATGTGTGTATATATATGTATGTATATTTATTATTATTATCATTATTAAGTAAAGATGATAAGAAAAGAAATTAAGAATGATAAGAAATTAAATCATTAGTTTCAAGTAATAAATTTACATACCGGCCTTTTTTTTTATGCAGCACTATTTAATAAAAAATTAAGGTATCCGACTATGTTCAGAACCGTGATTTGGCAAAACAAGGAAATGAACATTTTTTAAATATTTAGTGTCATTTAGATTAGAATATATACACATACGAAATTGTTTTAAGAACATCATTATAATAAGAAATTATTTTAATGCAATATTTTGGCAAAAAATGAACATAGAATTTCATGTTTTCAAAACATTTTCTTTTTATGGAAAATACTTCTATGAGAATAATATTTTGCTTGTATATGTAGCACAGATCTCTGTACAGAGCTTGAACTACGATTTTTGAAATTTTTAACTTAGGAGTGGATTTTTATCTATATTTTAATACATCAGAGTGGAGAAATTTTAACAAAAAAAATATAGATAATTATTTTAATTGATCGTAACTCTGAAAATAATGTGAAAATTTCAACAATCCTAGATCAGGCTCTCTGGAGAAGTCTTAACTATATATAAACACACACACACACAAAATATTTTTATTATAGATGCATCGTTCAAAAAAGAAGAATGTTTTGAAAACGGTAATTCCACTTCATTTTTAGACAAAATATTGCATTAAAATAATTTTTTAATGTAATAATATTCTTGAAGCAAATTTATACGTGTATTCTAATCTAAGTGGACTCCAAATATAAAAAAACATATTCGTTTGTACACTTTTACAAAATCACTTTTCCGTACCTAGTCTCGGATACCTTAAATAAAATGATTCAGTAAAGGTTTCTATTTTCTTGTATGCACTGCTCTACTTAAAGTATCCGACTACTTACGACAACCTTTTTAAAAAAGAATGAAGATATGGGAATTTTTAGGGGATTTTTAGATGTATTTAGTATATTTTAAGAAAAAAAAATCTATAATTGAAAACAGGAAAAAAAATTATAGTTATTAAAATGGTAAAAAAACTGGTGAAAATGTACAAATAACTACATAAACGGGGCTCGCTCTGTACAAAAATTTATGAACAATTTCTCAATTTTTCAATTTTGAAGTGTTTCTTTGTTATTCATGTTTGAAATGACCTTCAGGATAAGAGATATTTTTATTTTTACAAAACCTTGAGCACTTTATCTTAGTGACTGTATGAAATTACTTAAAAGAACAGTGATTATATTCACATAAAGGACTATAAATTTCGAAATAAAACAGTGAATGATAAATATGATATATGTAAAACACTTCTATTGTTATACAAAACATACACAAAAAATTTCACAGCAAATATTTCTCAAAACTTTTTAAGCAATCGCTGTCGCCGTTTGAGTTTTTCGAAAAAAACACATTTCGAATAAAAAGCATTTTACTGTTTGGCATCTTTTGTAATGTTATGGCATCTGTTTTTACTAAAAGAAGTGTAGTTTTTGTACTAGTGAATGAAAAAAAAAATTGGTATTTTTTTAAAGCTAATAAGATTGTCTATAAAATAAAATCATAAAAAAAAATTCTCAATTTTGAAAAAAATCGTTATCTTAGGGTAGTCGGATATCTTAAATAAACGTGAGAATAAAAGTAAATTCTACTCTATATATTTCGCAAATGTTATCAGTATTCCAAAATTTTACATGAACCAATATATTGGTGCATTCAAAATTTTCAACTCAATAATAATCAAGAAAGATGATTGAGTTAGCTATACATTCTGAAGAAAAGAGTACATTTTAGCTACACGTTAAAAGCTTTGAAGAATATACGGCATTTTATGCGTAGCTTTCATTCTTTTCCATGATACACTATCGCCTAAAATCACATTTACAATTTCGTAATCGCAAAAGAGGGTAATCTAGCGTGTCGAGCTGATGAAACAGGGTTGAACAAGGTAAAACGCTTTGCGTCCTTGCGTAATGATCCATTCAAAGCTAAAGGGCTGACATTTTGAGCAAAACTGGAAGAAAGCACATTATATCGCCTGAAAAGATAAAAAGATATGAAAAAAAAAACTGAATATGAGCTATAATGTTTAAAAGGTTTCGGTCCTATAGCACAATACATTGTTTCTAGAAATTGGATAAAACCATGTTACTTTCTGTCGTTTTATCCATTAGATATTTGTTCGTTAATGTGGAATTTCTACCATTTAGTAAATAGATTTATACAGTTATGTGAGGTATAATACTATGTATAATATATTCCACATAAAAATAATTAAGCTATAATGATTGTTTAATTATATATAAAACTATTGGAATAATAAATATTTTAATTTTTAAGTTGTAAAACAAAGCTATATTCGGAGGAGCTTGCACAGTAATATTTTGCACAATTCTTGTATATTCTTTTGGTCACAGTAGCTGAGGAATTATGATCTTACTCGTGGCTTACATATCGTGGATTCAGGTCCTGGTGCCACTGAAGACTCACCGTGTAGATGTGCCAACGCACGTTAAATGTGTCGATACTCAAAATCCTCCGTTCCTGGGATAATTTGGAAGGATAGCGCCAGGTCAGGTATCACTTGCCTGAATATAAAAATTAAGAGGTCCGTTGCCAATAGCCCTTGTGTTTCCTTACAGTACGATGTTAATTTCGCACTTACTCACTCGTATATTATTTTACACAGCATTACTTCGTAATCCGAAACTGTTTCCTCCGACGAAAGATGTAAATGTTCTTCAACAGTAAAATTAAATGTTTTATAAATATTTTATCTCACTGAAAATTCTACAAAAAAATAAATAAATAAATGTATTTCATGTCAGTTTAAAAATCGTAAAACGTTTTGCTCAAGAATCACAGCTAGTCAAAGTAGTTGACTTCATAAGTTTATTAATCATAAAACCAGAAAACTAATACCGGGTGCTTTTAAAAGAATATCAGAAATTTAAAGCTTTATATAGTATTCACATTTTACATATATATAACATATTAGTATGACTCATACATTGAATGAAAGAGAAACTGAAACAGTTTTGTTTGCTGGTATGTGAGCGCGTGAGCGCGAAACGTATGCTAATTTTTCCCTCTTTCTTGCCGATCAACGCCCTAGTAGAAAAATGGCGACTTTGAACAGAAAACATTTTGTATTCTCCAGTTTGCAAAGGCAGAATCTGCTATTATTGCGCAACGAGCGTTTCGTTTTAAGTTTGGTTGTCAACCTCCAAACGAAAATAAAATTCGTAGGTGATATAAGTTTGAAACGCGCGACTGGCTGTCTTTGCAAAGGGAAAAAGATGGGAGGACCAAGGCTGTAACTGGTAAATAACTGCAACTGGTAACCCACTGTAACGTATTATGCACATTTTGATGCTCTACAACTACGGCTATTTCCTCAATTGGAAGAAAGTGAACCAGATAACTCCATTTGGCAGCAAGATGGTGCCCAGCCTTACTGGCATCCTTCAGTACGCGATTGGTTGAACATAACTGTACCTAACCAATGGATTGACCGCAAAAGTCATCCCAATAAAGCTTGTTTCGCATGGCCTCCACGTTAACCCGATATGACAACACATGATTTTTATCTGAGGGGGTTCTTAAAGGATTGTGTGTGTGTGCGCGCGTGCGTGCGTGTGTGTGTGTGTGTGCGCGTGCGTGCGTGTGTTGTGTGTGCGTTCCTCCGCTACCATCTGACCTTCCAGACTTAAGACACAGGATTGAAGCAGTTGTTGCAAGAATTTCCTCCGACACATCGGAAAAGGTTTGGGAGGAACTCGCCTGTCGACTTGATGTGTGCCGCGTGACGAATGGGGCTCACGCTGAATATTTGTAAACTTTAAAGGCAAAACTGTTTCTATTACTCTTTTATTCAATGTATGAATTATACTAGTAAGTTATACGTACTAAATACTATAAAGCGTTAATACTCCGATATTCTTTTAGAAACACCCGGTATATATTTTTTTTTCTTGAAGGAAGAAATAACAGAGTGAAAGACTTTTGAAGGTAACCAGTTATTTCAAACTATTTGTTGAATACTATTGCTAAAATATCATTGCATTATTAGAACATAACATCTTAGGATCCTTTAATACTAAACAAATACCACTTATTGTCGTTATCTAACGATGTTTGCTGTTTAGAGATAGAACTAATTTTAAAGAAATCGAAATAAATGTATGATGATTATTTTTTAGCAAATGCATTTTCATGTTATTGATTACACTAAACTTTCTACAAGCACTTTACTATTATTTAAGAGTAAATACAAATGAAAGAAAAATTTTGCGGATGAAGAAGATTTATGTTGAGTTTACTAACTTGTTATATGATTGTTCTTGATAATATTGAGATAAACTGAATCTCAATCTACATTTAAACATCGATTGAAATCGCCTTGTTTTAAAGAATAATTTTACTTTTCTTACTTTCATTTAATTGTTATTTCCTCCTTTGTGGTAAAACTTATATTTAATAATAGCTAAAATTCTACAACCTTAATTTGCTATATTTCTCCAGCTGAGAAATTTAAAAATGTATTATTTGTTGAAATTAAAAGACGACTGAGTTCTTAATTTTTTAAAGATAAGTTTAGTATTATTCCAAAGAATTTTTCAGAAGTAAACTAAAGACACTCTTTCAAAAATCCACAAATTCACACACAGATTTTAATTTAAAAGCTGATATATGAAATGAAAAGTCTGGTTGTACCTTAATATTTATATACGAATGTAATCGTAATAATATATTATGGAAAATTTGTATTTTTTTTTCTTTACTGTTAATTAGATATTGTGGCTTGAAAGGTCTATTGTAAATATAGAGATCATTATTCTTGAAAATAATATGAAGTGAATAAGAGTGACCTTGGTGAAAAATTTAGGCTACAGTTTAGTTAAATATGACGAAAATATAAATGCACCTTGTGAAAGATGTTGTAGGGTTTAGAAAAAGTGTTAGATGAAAAAAACTTTAGAGATGATACTTCACGAGCCATTTAAGGACATTGTAGTCAAACATTTGACAGTGACTGTGAGTTTCATTTGCCTTGTGGGAAATTATTACTAAGTATTTGAATTGCTGTATAAAATACATTTTCGAATCTGTGCTCTTATGGAGAGATACATTTGTATTAACTGTTTCGTGTCAAGAGAAAGTTTACTGTAATTATTGCAGAGTTCAAGTTACTCCGAAGATATATATATATATATTTGTTGATTGTGAGGCCCTTTCTTGCATTTGGAGCTGATCAACCACATAATATTATTCTTCTTGTATTATGAACCTTAAAAATCCAAACTATGTTCATTCCGGCTTCAGAACAACTGTATGTTGAGGTGGATTACAGTTAATTATTTAAAATTAGATCGTTAATGATTAAAGATAATTAAAATAACATTTAATTATGAATTTATTGTTATGTTATAAATGTTTAAGTTTATTTGATAATGATTATCATCCCATAACTTCTTGAAGTAAATGGGAATGTGTGAATATCACTTAAAAGATATTCATTTTACATTTAGAATATAATAGTCTGAACCTAAGCATTTACATGGAAAAACAAAACATTTCTCTTTTACGACATTTATATTGTGCGGAATTTTCACACCTAAGGACAAAAATCTTCAAAAAATATATGCATTTTTCTACTTCGCAAAACTCATGTACTATGGTACAAACATGATATTTTAAAATGCATTTTTCAGAGAGGATAAAAAGCGTAAGAATACATCTCTTTCAAAAACACAAAATAAAGAAAATAAGATATGAAAGCTTCAACAGTGAAAAAAGTATGATAGATGTTGTGAAGTATCCTCCAACGATGGTGTTGCTTTTGTCACTCAGCTCTTTGTCTTTAAAACGCAAAGTGAAGAATTTCTCAAAGATGATAAAAGCTGACAAAATAAATTTCTTTTAAAGACCTTAAGAAACAAAAACAAGTTTAGTTGTTTCGATGCTGAAAGGACCATGATGGATGTTGTGAAGAATTCTCCAATAATTGTGTCGGTGTTGTCGCATGCTTCTTCATATTTTTTTAAGTAAAGTAACGATATTTATTTAAAGGTATAAAATTACTCTTTGTTTAGGTACAATACCTGTAAAGAGATGATAATGAGTGGCAAACTAAAAAAAGTATTATAGAAATCTTTTCTCGTTTACAAAAGTGTATTCAGATAATCTTTAAAAAAAGGATATAATACTTCCTCAATCTATTCAAATTCATCAATCGATGGAATAAAAAGTTCATTTGTATCGAAAATAATAGAACCGTGGATAAAAATATAACATTTGCGTTCTTAATTAAGAACTGATATTGATGTAAATCTAATTGTTTTGGAATTTTAAACTGCTTAAGAATTTGATTTTCATTTTTTAAATTTTTTTTCTCTTGTCTTGAAATATAATTTGGTTCATGCTTATTTAATTTAAAAATGTGCACATCGTTTGTTGAAGGTATAACATTTTATGGTGGTTTTAAATAATTATAACGCTAATTACTCCACTATTTTGTTCCTTTCTTCCACGAAAGTAAAATTATTTCAACAGCGCTTAGAATTACAATACTTTTTAAATATCTCCAAAGATTGGACATTAGTTTTCTAATTTATTTTGTTTCTCTTATTTGGAATTAGTTTTCTTTTTCATAAAATCGGAAAAAAGCTCGGTTTTGTTGATTTCCTTCCTTAAGATAAATATTTTAGTGAAATTAATTAGAGAATTGGTTAAGGATATAAAATTATCCCAATTTAAGTACTTGGTACTTGCAAACTATGTGTGTGTGTGTCAACCAAGCGAACTTTCAAAATACTTCACCTAAATAGGAACCTCTTTTTTGCACATATCTTCCGCGCTGAATTGGCAATGTGCTTCTTTAATATCCCTCTTCTATCCGCCATTACAAGCCTAACCATTCGTTGATTTTCAAGCTTCAACACTTAAACTAAATCTGGGATTAATCCTGCGTTAGGCACGCTTCAAAAAGTTCAATCCATAGGTGCGTGGTATCTCTCATATACTTCACCTCATACTTGCATTTGAAGATGACTTAATCATTTTATTGGTGAGATTTGACATTATAATACATTTGGCATAAAATAATATTTAAAATAAAATCAGGAATTAAAGTATTTATACAAAACAAACCCCATTAAAAAGGCCCTTGTTAATAATAACCGTGTCACACATCATTGTTTACATTTTAAGATGCCTTGTCGCAAGTCTTCACAAATTACCTTACAATGTTCAAGGGCCTGACAAATGGAAACAGTACCTTCTTTTCCAAGTTCCTGGTTATGTCTCTCTTAAATTTTCGTTTTGAATAGGGTGTTGTATATCAGATATTTCTTCAATCCTGAGTCAAAATGAACGAGTCATGTGAATGTTACTCCCAGACCGTCTTCGCAAGTGCTTTTTCAAAAGTTCGTGACCTAGTTTTCCTAGATATATGCGCGAGGATTTGAGTGATTTAGATTCCCATGTAAATATTTTGGGTTTATTCCAGCTACATTATAGATTGAATAAATCACAGTCACAGGCTAGGTGCGTGGCATCCTTCAGATGTATCTCAACTTCTAGCAAAAAACAAACAAAAACAATCAAACAAAAATTACAAAATACTTGTTTTGAATTATTTTCGTTTAAATCAGAAAATTACACTATTTTACAAGAAACAAAAATCAAAACTAATAAAAAAGTACTAAGTCATAAAAAATGACATTGTTGGGCGCGCTGCATCTATCAGATTCATTGGCCCCTGCAGCCCGAAATATGGAGCAATCACCCAATCACCCGATGAGTGTTCCAACTCACCGCAAGGACACATCAGCAAAATTATTTTTATTATGCATCTAAGATAATCGCGTGAGTCTAAAGGAGGATTAACCGAGTTCTAAAACAATAAAGTTTAGTTATTCTTTTTCTTTTATTGATTATTTATTTATAATTATTATTTTTTGCATAGTATATTTTGATAACGCGCTCCATATTCCTGTCAACGTATTCAGTTTTTAGAATTCGCGCGTTTTCATTCAGAGTCACCAATATTGTTATGATATTACTTAAGTACCGAATAATTTATTTAAATAATTTCTTAAGGAAATTGTGATATTTTATTTAAATTGATTAACGTTATGGAAAAAATATTATCCATTATCATAATGAATTTTCAGTAACTTTCGAAATAAAAAAAGTAATTAATATGTTTAAATTTGAACTTTATTTATAATGATAAAACCAACAGCATATATGTTGACTCATTCCACATTACTTCTGAAGTTGATTTTGCTTCTTTATACCTTTTTTTATTAGTGTTGTTGACTTACTGTTATTTATTTTCGGAAAAATCTGTGGTCAGTCTTGCAGAAAAACTCATCAGTTCATTTACTTCTAGGAATTTTTCTTTCTATTTCTTTTCTAAGAAATATTCCTGGTTGTTTACTGCGAAGAGATTTATAAATGGTTGACTTTCTTTATTTTTTCTTCAATTTCAAATACTTATTTTTTTTTCCAAGGTGACTTAACTTTCAGTTGACTTTATCATCACTTTAATAAAAAAATCTAATGCAATCCGTGAAACCTTTTTTCCGAAATTAACTGATTTTTCCTTAAAACAAGTAATTCTGTAGTACCTTGAAAATTGGTCAAACTAATTGTGTGAATTTCATATAGAAGGTCAAATGAGAGGAATTTCTTGAAAAAAATGAGTTTTTCTTGGAAAAAAAGATGCAATTGCAGTAAAAATATGTAGTATTTCTTTAGTAATGTTGTGAATATAGTTATTTATTGTGAATTTAGAGTAAAGAATCAAATGGGAAATTGTGAATTTCCTAAAAAAATGTTTTCATAGAAACGAAATGTGCAACTGCAATAAAATTTGATTGAGACATAAAGAAAAATATGCTTGGTAATAAAATACTCTTATACAATGCCAATAAATAAGATTATTTTTGTCGATAAGAGTACGTTTAGTTATAGATAAGTCAAAAATATTTAGATGAATATATAATGCAGATATATCGTTTCAATAAAATCTAAAATTTTCAATTTTAAGATTCTTTTATCCTCAGTATAGTAAATGAAAAGATTCTCTAGATACATAAAATAATGAAAAATGCTTTAACAACGTAAAATAGTAATTTAGAGGAAAATTAATTTGCAAGAAATAAAACAATTCACACATCAAATAGGTACATTAAAATAAAAATTTGAGATAATAAATGAATTTAAAGAATGTAATAAACAGATTTGTTAATACGTAAAAAATAAATAAAAAATCTTATATTGTTATTTTTTTTTAATAAAAAAGGGAAGCTTAAATTCTGCGAATCACTTTTAAAACATAAAAAAAAAATTTAAATCGAAGTACTATAGATTTAAAGATTTATATATCTAACTAATGCATTACTTCATAATTACAAAAAAATCCTAATGCTGACAGTCTTATTCGGAATCTATATTACTTAAAATAAAGGATTTGAGACATTTTCTTAGAAAATTTGAACATGGACTTAATAATTTCCACGCGAAATCATTGACTGTAATTCCAGATCAGACAAGATTACTATAATAGACTTTTTCCTACTTTTTTGATGAAAATGAGTAATAGATTTCTACAGTCTGTCGCACCGAAAATTAGGCTGTTTTTGCAGGATTAAATTATTCTGCCCTGAGTCGTCTATTTTCGAAAGGTAAAGAAAAAAAAAACAGATAATGCTTGTAAAAAATAAAACTGTATATTTTCCCTTTTAATATTTAAGCAATAATTCTAGAAATAATTTCTTTAAAATATTTTGAAATGAATGGAATAAAAACATATATAATCATTATTACTTTATATATATATATGAGAGAGAGAGATAAATTATGTATTATTTTTCAATTCCTACTATTAGCTCACACTCTCTATACATTTATTTATCTTGGTGGAATTTTCTATCTTTAATAAAATACATTTTAAAGCGCTCAGTTGAGCTGAAATTTTACACACATGATTATTTTGGATGACAATACAGTAATTTAATTATAATTAATAAAAATAAATTGATTAAAACTAATTATTTAAGGAATTAAAAATACACAGCCATGTTGGCATCCTTTTTGGCGGCTTAGCGACCGTTTTGGCAACTTGTGTGTGTGTGTGTGTGTCAAAACTTGAAAAGTCTTTTTTTCCGACGTTTTAAAGCATTCAGTTTAACTGAAATTTTATATACACGATTATTTTGGATGAGAATACGATTTTTTAATGATAATTAATACAAATTAATTACCACTTAATGTTGTGATTCTGTCATATGTATATACATTGTACCTATTTAATAAAAATTAGCTAAAATAAAATTTTACTTTGTTAATCTAAGTAGGAATTGAGTTAATTTTTTTTATATTACTTGTTTTAAAATAATGTAAGGAAATAGCATAGCGAATTACTTGAAAATTTTATTAAATAATTAAGAATATAACTATGGTTATCTTGTTTTTAGGGGTTGGAATTTCAGTAAAGCATGTTGATGGAAAAATATTTAAATGCAAATAAATAAATAAATAAATAAGTATAGTAAAATTAATTGGAATTATCTTGTCAGAAAATAATTAATTTTCGGGGGAAAATTTAGAAAACATGTTTCATAACTGCCCTGTTTTTTGATCAGAGCATCACAAAATTTATTCAGCAGTATGCAGGAAAATACTTAGTGAAGATCTGGTCCCTCTGAAGTAAGTAGTGTATCTGTTAAAAGAGTGATTCCTTAAGTGGTCTATGACGACCTGCAAAGAGTCAGCGTCAGCTAAAAAATAATTTTGGGGTCCATGAAGTGTAAATATGGCTCTATGACAATGGTTATTATTAAACCTAAATAATAATTTCAGACATCTCGATTATACTTCTTAGTAATGATTAATACTTAACATCCCCCCTAAGGATTCATGATACTTAGTCACTTATAATGAAATGAAATACTTCAAATTAAATAAGGCTTTCAATTTTTTTTTTTTTTATTTATTTAAAGAATCATAGTTCATATCATTCAAACGATTAAGAAATTTTTACTTCTACTAAGTTCTAATAAAGTGTTAAAAACATTCTTAACTAAATTAATCTATTAACTAAACATGTTTTGCCCATGTTATTGATGCAAATAAAAGAAAATAACCATTTAATACAAAGTTCTTATTAGTTCAAAGCAAAAAAATTTGATGACGATATAATATTTGGAAAAAGAATGAAAGCATTTTTTATTGGTAGAGAAAGATTACCTCTCTCTAAATAAAAACATATTTCTACTTCTTTGTAAACAATATGATACTACAAGAAAGGAACATTTACAGAATGGGTTGCCTAGATGTGTTCTCATTTTGTTCCATGGAGGAGATTATTCATGCATATGCACCTATGTATAACAAAATAAACTAATTTTTTTATCGTTTTCTCATCGAACAACAGATTAAATTTGCATACATTTGGTTTTATGAGATTGTATTTTGTATCATTGATGTATTCAAATCATAGCTTTGTTTCTTTCTGCGTTGAGTAGTTGATTAGATTCTGTTTTTCGTCGAATCAATATTATTAAGACACTAGGGAGAAACAACTTTCATCAAGATTGAAAATATTTTTTCGCAGCCAAAATGAAAAAAACCTAAATATTTACTGATTTTATTCAGTTTGAATTCTAAAACTGCATCATTTGGTTTTGTTAAGAAAACTCGTGTAAAGCTATAAATGTATAAATTTCAAAGTAAACGAGAAATTAATATCGTTTACATCAGGGGTTCTTAAACTGAGGTCCAGAAACACCTAGCGGTACCTAGTTCCTTTTTCTGAGAGTCCGCAAAGGTTTCACATTTAATGTTAATATTTCCCTCTTTTACAGACCGTGAGAGGTCTCGTAGAAAAACTGAAAGATGTTCCATCCTCGACCAGATCACTAAATTGCCGCCAGTGAAAAAATTCTACTATAACATGTATTTCGATGAAGAATATTAAATCACGGAGGGGTGTTTAAAATGTTGAAGGATCGAAAATTTAAGAATTGCTAGTTTAGTTCAATAATTCATTTGCTTAAGTACCTAAGTTCATTCGAAATATTAACAAAAAATATTGTTTTGTGTATATGTGTGCATGGAATATAAAATAAACAAATGCAAATCCATTTTGTTCGTTAAACCTGTGATCAATATCTTGCTGCTTATAATACAAATAATTCAAGTGAATTAATTATTATTTATTAGAATTTATTAAGGCCTGTAAACTTGTATATTCTTATTCTTAATTTATTATCTTAATATTCATAAATGCATTTTTTCTTCACACTGATCTGTGTACATCTATGTATCTGATAATAAATCTGTAAAACATTACTTGCACCTCAATGGAATGTTGAGTTTTCATAAAATAAAAATTCTTATTTTTTATTCTAAAAAAATAGTATGTTGAGATTTGTTTTTTGAAATACTTAAAACTGACACATACGTTTTCTTAAACATGTTAATAATTAAGAAAAGCTGATTGTAAATAATTATACATTTAAATCATTGAGTATTTCATGGGCATATTTAAATTAGATTTTACACAATTTACAGTTACCTGAAACAGGATTTTTAACTAAAAACTATCAAAATATTCCATAATATAAAACATCGTTACTATCATTTGTAATGTTTATCTCAAACAAAGCATTCAAGACTCTTAGAGTTTTGGTAGAGATAAATTATCAATATTAAAAAGACATATATAAATTATATAATAGTTACATATTAAAATATATAAAGATGTTCGTAATTGCTGCATTTTATATTACTTTTAATGTTAAAACATTTTTTATCCTGTACTATTTTCCATGAACCTTTGGTCATAGGAACAATACAATGTAGAATGATAAAAACAGTGACCGAAGGCACGGTCAACGACATTCAAAGAAATACAGTTCAAAACAACAATACATATGTTAAGGAGAACCCCAGTCATGGGTACGCCATAGTCACAAAGTGGGTAGGAATCTGAATCAGTCATTCCCATTCTATACAAGTAATCCTGCAAAAAGTAATCGCCAGTAGCAATTTTTAACCAGACTACGCTAACTGGTCAATGAAACAAAAAGTCTCAGTGCTATTTTCAGAAAGGAGCTTTATTTCTTTTTCGAAGATCTCTGTATACAGTAGGTTCAAAAGGTTTTCAGAATTGGTCAGTTAGAAATTATTAAAAAATAGAACAGTAAAATTTAATCTTATTGATCTTCAAAGTACTCCCATCTTGCATCCGCACACTTGATCCAGCGTTTGTATAACTGTCCAAAACTCTTGAAATCCCTTTTTTGAGAGGCCCTTCAAATGCTTCGTCGCATTTTTAAACACCTCATCTGAATCCACAAAGCGATGACCCGTCAATTTTATGTTTAGCCATGGCAACAGGTAAAAGTCCTCCGGAGCTGGAATTGTTTCCATATGCTTCAGCATCTCGAGCGTCTCAGAAGGGGATTTTTCGAGAAAAACACAGAATTGTATGTTTACATGCTGTTCCAAGGACAACATTATGAAATCTAAAGAATGAAAAATTCGCTTTGTCAGAAAAGACCTGCAGTTAACGTAAACAATACAGAAAATGAATTTCATATGGATATATGTTTTCCTTATCCCCGAAACAGATATTTCCACTCTAACGAACACCTGCGTGAATGTAGTGGACCGTTCCGGAAACATTTTAGTTCTAGTAGTATGCAGGTAGGAATACGTTTGGTTTTAGTGTGGTGCAGGATATATAACGTTTTGTGTATATCAAAGACAGAGTATAATCTGGTTGCATTATTTGGAATTAATTCTTGGTTAGCACATCTGCTCACGCATTTCCATATATTTCGCAATGACATGGGCTCCATAGCAATATACTCCAATTCTTTACATTTGACAATTTATCTATTTTCTCCTTGCAGATCCAGAAAATATCACGTTCACAGTGACTGGTAGTTTTTAAGGTCGTAATACAGCCTTGGAATCAACAAAAAAGGACAAAATTTTCATTTTTACACTACTCTCTTTTACAGCTAACGAAATGGCTGTTATTTCGCCATCTAAGTTATTAAAATATTTTCCAACGCCAAACGATAATTTCAATTCTGAAGTGAAAATTACAGCGCTTCACCATTTTTAATAACTCATTTCTTTAGCCGAAACCACAAAAACGAGTAGCTGAGAAGCTAGTGAAGGCTGCTTTCAAGGTAACAAGTTGTCAGTCAATTGGCGAGAAAAGGGGGCATCACGTCTAGGAGACTAACTCATATCCCATATTCAAAAAATAAAATAGGAGTTACCAAATTTAAAGTTTCAGAAGAAACAAAAAAGTTCGTAATGATTCCGAACGATTTCGAAACTAAAGAAACCACACTGTTTTAAGGATTCATTTCCAGTTAGTATGGATTCACCAGCATTGTTAATATTTCATAGTATTTACGCAGATATAATTTTAGCACTAAATCTTCATGAATCGCTGAATAGTTCAAACATAATTGTCACTTCACAATCGTCAATATAAGCATGTATCTACAATTTCCTTTATACATGTCAGTATAGCTCCTTTTACCAATGTTTTTCAATTTGCTGCTGTATCTGTGTGTTCTTTTATCTCTTAGAGGGATATTTCCAATCATATAGCTGATTGCGAATATAGTTCGAATTAATCTATTTTCTCCAAAACTTGTCATAATTTTAACGTTAAGTTCTGAGACGCATTGTGTACAATGTTTTCATTGCATTATTTCTGGATAATGAAGAATAATGATAAAAAGAACACAGTGCTTCTCAAACTTTCAACATTTGCAACCCAATTTTCAATCATAGTTTTCATCTCGCCTCCCCCTTCAAACAAAAACAATGTATTGAATGCAATAATAATGCACTTTGACGTTAAAGCTACTGTACGATTTTAACTATAAACCATACAATTGATCAAGATAAGTATTAAATTTTGTATATGACAAACCCATGGGAGTTTCTAGTAATTATTAACTTTGAATTGAGAGAGATCAGTTATTAAAAAACATTGTGTAGCACTGTTGTTGTTATTGTCGTGTGTTTTTATCCTGCGATACATATGAAATACGAGTGGAAGAGCAGAAACATACAATACAAACAGTAGAACATAGACATGTATTACTCACGATGATCCCAGCTTATAATAGAAGAGGTGCGCTGCTTTTCCTTTAGAGACGTGAATCCATTACAGGCGAAAGTCTGACTTCTTTTCACAAAGAAGATACAATCATGCCTTACTCGTGATTTGAACCCAAACCCACTCGGTTACAAGCCGATGTTTCATAGCCACCATACTGGCTGCGCGGCACCGATACATTAAAAAGCATATTATATTAGTATAAATATGTATTTTATTTTTTTAAATTTGTATTTTTTTTTTAATCTTTTATTTTTGACATGCTCGAGCCTCTTTCTTTGAGTGAACACGCCCCCTGGAGAGCATTCCCCACAGTTTGAAAAAAGCTGGAATAACGGCGTCATAAAATAATTCAGTTAGCTTTAAGTATGTTTTTTTGATATTTTCTATGTGTCATTCTCAAAAAAAAAAGAAAAAAAAAAGAGGAAAATTCTATTTTGGAATACTTTTTAATATATACTTTGCATTATACAACATTAAAATTTTTAAATTTTAATTAAGTGAAATTAAAAAAAAATAAATGTAGTGTTTAATCTTTTAATAAATAGATAAGATTCTTTTTGTTTTTTATAAATTTTATAATATTGTTTTTAACATACGGAAAGAAAGTATAATAATCAGATTCAATGTTACATTAAGTTACATAGTTTTTTATAACTTAAGAATTATTTACTTAGAAATTAAAGCAAATTTAATTAAAGGAATTACTTTTTCAAGTAGCTTATACAACTAAAATTTAATACCTAGAAGTTAATTACAAATTGCATAATTTTTATTTACCCGTAAATAAATTATATATAATATAATAAAATTTCCGTTGTTCAATTATTTTTGTTTGAAAAAAATCTGCGCACGTTCATTTGAATGCCACATATAAATTTTTTTAGCTATTGAATCAATCAATAAATTGAATCGATAAAAGTATTTTCATAATACTACGCTATTATGACAAAAAAACGTTTCCCATTTCATAAGATTATGTTTAAATTCTTATATCTTAGCATCAAATAAAATATATTTTGAAAAAGTTTCAAAGGAATCTATATAATTAAGTGTAAAATCCCAGAATTCAATGCATAATCGTTATGGGATGCTTATTCTAGAAGCTAGAATGATTTTATAAATGAAAAATATCATTGAGTATGTATTTTCATGCTTTGAAATAAATTAATAAAGTCTTTTAGAATTTCAGTAAAAGATCGTTTTATGGAACATTAAAGGGACTGCATTTTGAATTGTGTAAATGATAAGAGACTTTCAGCATATTGATTTTGCTATCAGCAGTATTCTAAATGAGTTCATTTATTTTATTAAATAATATTTTTATCTTGCTTCATTATTTTTTTTTTATGATTTAGTTAGCTTTCATACTTTAAATAATCATGCTGTATTCATCTAGATTTTGTCATTTCCATTTTTAAAACATTTCTTTTCCACCTTTTTTTAGATTTTTAAAATATTATTTAACTTTTTCATCAATATCTATAATATTATCAATTTATTTAACCATATTATTGAAAAACGACCTATGAAACGAGCTCTTAATGACAAAATTCGATTTCTAAAACCGTTAACATAATTTCATCGACTTTTATTTGAATCCACGAGGAGTTAACTTACCTCTGATTCATGTTGAATAATCACAGTTGAGATTCATTTATTTTTTCTTACGCAAGCAGAAATAATTATGCATTAAATAATTTTTTAAATGTGTTCACTAGATACTTTAGTCCACACATTTTAGTTTTTCTTGTCTTCATTGTAAATCACAGTGTGTCATTTCTATATACCTTACGTATTATACCGGGTATTTGATTTACAGAGAATGCTTTGGTTTGATAGACTGAAGGTTTTTGTTAATATTTCACTCCGAAAATACACAATAACTATTTGAGTTATTTTGTACCACGCTCGAGTAATGGAGACGACCTCTGAGGCAGGCCTTCTTTTTTTAAAAAAAAAGTGACAAACCACTCTAACCTAAGGACTTTGAGCCTCAATTGAATTAACCTACTCCATTCTTTCTAAGCAAATATTTTCAGTGACACTAAGTAAGGAATATGTGACTAAAAGGTTATTGATGTTTTAAAATCAAAACCCTCATATTAAACCTATGATGAATCTATTCACGTACCTTCCGCTAATCCTCTTGAGAAATTATTGGGTTATCATTCGCGTTTATTCACAACTAACCCTTCTGAAGAAAAAACCGTGATATTCAAATTAAATCTACTATATATAGTCAGAGTTTTCTAGCTAGCAGAAGAGGAGAGAAAGAAAGCCAGGAGTCAGGTGAGATTGCTACAGATCAGGTGTCACTATAAAGTATTGGATATTTCAAATAGTAAATAGACGAAGACTTAAAGTGACGATTGGTCATTAAACTTAAAGTAACATTAAGGCATCCGAATACGTTCGGAACCATGATTTTAAAAAAGCGTATAAATGGATAGTTTTCATGATATTTAGTGTCAATTAGATTAGAATACATGTATAAAATTGTTTTAAAGATATTATGACAAAAAAAATTATTTAAATACAATATTTTGGCAAAAAATTAACAGAATAACCTTTTTTCCAAATGTTCTCCTTTTGTAAAAAATGCTTCTATTGTATTAATATTTGGCCCGTATATAGCTCAGATCTCTGTACAGAGGCTCAACTATGATTTTTGAAACATTCAAATTATTTTCAGAGTTAGATCCATTTGAAATAATTATCGCCGTATTTTCTTAAGATTTCTCCCATCTGTTTTCGTAAAACATGGATAAATCGACTTCCGAGTTTTGCGTTTCAAAAATTCTAGTTGGGCCTCTGTACAGAGGTCTGAGCTGAATACAGGCAAAATATTAATGCAATAGAAGCATTTTTTTTACAAAAGGAGAACATTTGGAAAAAAATGTTATTCTAAGTTAATTTTTTGCCAAAATATTGTATTTAAATAAATTTTTTTGTCATAATGTCCTTAAAACAATTTTATACATGTATTCTAATCTAAGTGACACTAAATATCATAAATGTTATCCATTTACACACTTTTGCAAAATCCCGGTTCCGAACGTAGTCGGATACCTTAAGCGAATTGGGATATTTAAATTGATCCTAAATTAAAGCAATCGATTTTCATAGTTTTTGTATAATTCGTGCATCTCGTTATTGTTCCACGTATTGTTCATATTGAGACATTTTCTTCTTGAATTTAAGTGAATCAATATTGTTAATTTGGTTGATCAATAGATAAGTTGATTATGAATATGTCAGTTATTACTTCCCTTCCTCTCACACATCTAAGTGGGCAAAAGTGAGGGAATAATCCCTCGCAAACCTTTTCGTAACTGCTTTATCTAAATATACCATTTTGGAAATACTGAATACTGAAATGCATTTTTTCACTTTAAATAAATTCGCATATATTATTGTTAATATTAAGTTAAATGATTGGATTTGCCTTAATTAAATTCGAAAACCAAAATAATTTGGAAGTTTTTTAATCAGAAAAAATATTAAGCAAAACGTATGTTCTCTAAAAATAACAAATATAAATTCTAAAATAATCATAATTAAAACTAAAAAAAAACAAATATGTAAACTCGTGTGTATTAAATAGTATTTATACATCACCTCAATGTGACATTAATAAAAAATAGAAGATTTTATTTATTGATTCTATCAGAAATTTTTCTCAAAATCTATTTTTAGAAAAGGAATCGGCGTTATGTATCAAAAAATAAAAAGGTCAACCAGCTATCTGAAAATGTAGTCCGATAAAGATTTGATTCATGTACATCAATATTTCTGAATAAAAAATTCCCAGGAACAATCTATGGATAAATTCTGGGTCCCTCAAAATCGTTCCTCATTTTTAGAAAAAGGAAATTCTATTGATACACTTCACGCGGTAAAAATAGTTTCACATAAAGAGTAAAGTGATCCCATTTCCAGGAACAGACTTTCTATTTTAAGAAAAGAATCTACGTAGGAAATCTAGAAACATTCGGTTTCTCTCGAAATATAATAGCACAGATAAGGTGGTATATGGCTACACCCGTAAGCGGTGGAAATTTTTATTCATAGTTATTTTTTCCTGCCTCTTTATTAAATGACATGAGGAATATGGAGTATGAAATTTGAGAAATAGACTCACAATGTTTCTACTCCGAAAATAAATAATATAATGTACTTTGTCCTTTTTTTTATTTATGAAATATGTTAAGTAATTTATGCGATTTTTTCTGTGACGTTCCTTACTGTTCTATGATTCTTATACCTTATGCGAGGCTGGGTAAGATAAGGAAACTGAAAAAAAAATGCTTGTGGCAGATGCATAAATATTTAATTCATTGCTTATATATATATATATTTTGTGAAGGATCAGACCTTTGGAGAAGTCTGTGAGAAGAAAATGTTATGCTGGTAGTTTATATGAGATTTAAATTAACGTTGTTTCTTTTCATTTAAAATATGCGAAAATAATTATATGTCGGAAGCGCGATTTCCTTAATCGATATCTAAGCATGAATATAAAATCTTCTTTACTCTCTTGAAGGTCATTGTGCTCCTGTTGTCTTCAAATGTTTTCACACGTGCTTGCTTTAAGTAAATCACTATTCGATTATTATCCATTTTTGACAATAAGCTGTTGACCTTGGCAGGGGTGTTTATTTTGAGCCACCGACTTACCGGTCCGATCTAATGTGCATGCCTTTGACCAGGGGTGGCCAAACTAAATGACCTTACGAGCCATTTCAGAAAAGCATTATAGTCTCGCGGGCCACACATAAAAATATATACCCTTATATCAGATTTCGGAAACAAAAAAAACATAATACAATAATGCAATGATCAAATAATTAAAATATTGCAGTTGCCATTTTCTTGAAAATTACGGTGTTCATTTGAATCGATCTTTCTTTACTCATTGTTGAAATTTGATTATGTTGTCATTCGCGCAAAAAATTAAGTATGCATTTTCATTTACCTTAACAACCCTGAATGTTTTTTTAAACTTTATAAAACATCTCTTACTGCCTCTTGCTTTTTGGGCACTCCAAACAAAAAAGGAGAAGGAGAAATGAAAGTTGCACACAAACATTAGTAAAGGATAGATACATTGATAGTAAAGGATATGCATAATGCAATTCAGAATTTATTAAAAAAGTAATTTATTATATTAATATCGAATGTAACTGTTTAATAAAGTATAAATTTATTTTAATCTAAAGGAAATTTCTATTATCAAAAAGGATTTATTTTAAAATAAGAACAGGTAATAGGCAAATACATTGTGTGTGTGTATATATATATATATATATAAAAGAGATATATATTATATATATATTAAATATATATATTAAAGAGAACTATATATATCATAAAGGTAACTATTATCAGCAGATTAAAGGATTGCCACAAGGTGGCCCTGCGAGCAACTGTCTTGCCAAATTATACTTACATTATTTTGAAAGTAGTTACATTAATAATTCTAAATTTTATATTTATCGTTATATAGATGATATAATCATCTTTGGCAAACAAGCCAATTTTATACCTAACATTAATTTTTATCCACAATATCTTAATTTAATACAGACAAATAATAACAATGAAGCAAATTTTCTTGACATACATGTCAAATTATATGAAAATGTAATAGTTTCTAATATTTATGATAAAAGAGAAGTATTTAATTTCAATATTATAAAAGTTCCTCATTGGGAGAGTAATGTACATGTTTCTATATTCAGAAATATTGTTATTAATTATATACAACGTAATAAATCTCTTGTGTCAAAAAAATCAGACATTATAAATAACTATACACATTTTACTAAATATTGCTTAAATCAGAAATACCCAATTTATTTTATTAATAGTTATATAAATAAAGCTATTCAAAATAGTTAGGATTAAAATTATGAGATTGATAATAGCTTATTACTATAAACAAATATATTGTTATAGTTATCTCCATAGTCTAATATTAGATTAGAAATTACTTACTATTATTTTATTCATATTTACTCTGGTGTTATTATAGTTATGCTATAATATGCAACTATTTTAAATTTTAATTTTTATATCCATTTTTAATCTTTTGTTAAGTGCTACATTTCAGCCACTCTTTTGATTTAAATCTGTATTAGGGTATAGAATCTGGCAACAAATTGAATGTTTCCACTCAGATTTAGCGCGGGCTTTGCATTTGTAAGTGCAATTTATAGGTAAGTTACCTCTATCTTGTAATGGATTTAGATATTTCTATCCATTATTTCCTATTGGTTTTTGCTCAGTGTTATTTACAAATAAAGGGGGAAGGTTGGCTGGCCAAAAAACATGTTCAACCCCACTTTTATATAAATTAATTTTTATATACTAACTGTCCTAAGTCAGTAATGTTCATGGCACTGCAGCATCCATTTTATATTTATTATCTCGATTACTCTTTTGTCCTTCATTGTGTGATTTTCCTGCTGTCTATGTGTTTGTCGAGATTATTGTTTGGATGTGATCTCTTGTTAGTAGAGAATTGACCTATATATATATATATATATATATATATATATATATATAATTTAAATCTACAATGTATTTGTTATGTAATAAGCAAATGTAATAAACAAAACAATGTAATAAACATAATCATAGTTATATTCCAAATAGATTAAACTCGCATAATCAAATTAATTTCCAATATAACAATTACTATTTTGATACTAGGCAATATAAACACAAAAATTATTTTCGTTATAATGAATACATTAATAGTAGAGGTAAAATATGTCCAATGTTAAATATAGAGCAATATGATAATACATCCAAATTTTTTCTATGTAAAACCTTCAATTGCATTAATATGTTGAATAGTAAAATATGTAATTTTATAATTTAAATATATTGGCTAAACATGTAATAAAATCAATATATTCGTATTAATCTACATAGGTCAAATTCCAAAAATTACAAGCATAATAACAATATTTTTTTTAATTGAACTTAGGCACTTTCTCTTACATGGCTTTGATAATATTGATATTTCTATTCTCAGAATAGTACCACATGTTAAAAATAGATTGTGGTGGGAAAACCACTTTAATAATCAATATAAAACTATATAACCATATGGTTTGATTACCATTCACTTTGGAAAAAAATGTCTTACTTATCATTCAACATTCTGATAATAAGAATTATTTTTATTATAGTGACAATGCACTTAAAGTTAAATGTATAAAAAGAGAAAATAGGAAGTAGAGAACTCATAGAATTCCAGTGGAGATAGATTCTAAAAAAAAAACATTTTTGCAGCAATTTTGTGAAAAGACTTTTGACATTAAACAAATTAAGCATTTCTTGTTTGGTTTAAATAAAAAATAAATTAGGTATACAAGAGTTTTAAAAGTTTTTACAAGATCCTCAAAAAGTTTGATTTTAAAGACTGTCACGCCTTTCATATTATTAAGGATATTATTAATTTTCTCACTCATTAATTCAATATTGAAGATATAGATTTAGTAAAAGGTTCTACTGCGTATTGTACCATACTATTCATAAATAAATTTTATAATAACATTAATTTCTCAAAAATATTTAATAAGTATGTTCACATTGCCTACCTATAAATAAAGTTTACATTAAGAAGGTTTTTAAATATAATAAAAAAATAGGTAGTTTCAATTTTTAATTACAATGATATTAGTGATTTGAAAAATAATAATATTGTTTGTAATTGTAAAGATTATTTTTTTTTTCTGATTATATAAATGATCCTCACAAGCATGTGGTAACTGGAAATTTAAATATTGTTAAAGATAATACTCTTGGAGAAATAATGCCCAAAGGTACGAGTTTTAGATTAATGATATCTAATAATAACAATGTGCTATTAAAAAATAAAATTTCTAAAGATATTAGTAACTTCATTACAAAATTAGTTATTAAGTACAGTATTTCTATTGTAGCCTTTAATGAATTTAAATGCAAAGTGTTAAATGAATTACTGAACATTAACTATAAAATTGGTAATGATGTAATTTACAATAATATTAAGAACCAAATTTCAGACCTACAAAAGAACTTTATTATCGTTTATGTTAATAAAGTACCGGGTAATTATGTATATATTTGCAAATGGCTTTATACTAATATGCTAAACAAACATTTTCATAATAATTCTGCTTTTAAAAAATCTAATTCAAGCAAAAAAGAAAATTTCAATCGAATCTCTGCTTTTTATAATAAAATAGATTCACGTATTTTGGATATTAAATTCCCTCATATTTTACTAACTCCTTAATTTCATAAAAATCCTGTTAAATTTAGAACTATTACGAATGGTTTTAAAACTTATATTACACATCCAGGCAAGAAGCTACAAAATAATATTCAATCTACATTAGACAAAATTGATAATTCTATTATAGTTAAGAATAGTATGGACATTATTAAGTATTTGCAAGGTAAAAAAATTATTTCTATTTATACCTATGATTTTTAAGATTTATTTAACTCCATAGATATATATATATATAGAAGACATGTTTAAGATTCTTAAAATAGCATATAGCAAATATTTTTTGAATAACATAATAAAATATGATAAATATATTTCTATTATTGAATTAGTATTAAAAGAAACTTATATTTTCCATAATAACGCTCATTATCAGCAAATTAAAGGCTTACCTCAAGATGGACCAGCTAGCAACTACTTAGCTAATATTTACTTGCATTTTTATGAAAATGAAAGTATTAGTTATGAATCTTGTTACTTTTTTAGATGCATAGATGTCTTAATTATATTGAGTATTATAGTAGACTTTGTTCCTAGCTTTAATTAGTATTCCCACTATTTAAAATTATTAAAATCTAATTATAATAAAGAGTTAGCTAACTTTTTGGACCTTCAATTAAACGTTAAGAATAATTTGCTGTTATGTAATATTTTTGATAAAAGAGACTCATTTGATTTTAACATTATAAAAATGCCTTTCTGGGGTAGTAACTTACACCTATCAATACTTAGAAATATTATCTTAAATTTTATAAAAGGAAACAATGATTTAGTTACTGATAACATTTTAAAACATAGTAATTTTGGGATATTTTGCAATAATTGCTTAGATTACAATTATCCAAGTAAATTTATTTCTAAATATATTTCTACTTCAAATTAAATCTATTTTTATCTTAGTTCAATATTTTATTTAAAATTTCTTCTATTTAGTTTATTTTTTAAAATTTTTAAAAACATTTTAGGCGCTTATTTTAATTGCAATATCTAGTATATGATTATCTAAGTAAATTTACTTTTAAATATATTTCTATTTGAAGTTATCTATTCTTAAATTTGTTCATTATTTTATTTAAAATTTCTTATGTTTTGTTTATTTAAAAATATCTTAGTGGTTAATTTAATTGCAAAATAACTAAGCAGGCGGCGCCACGGTTTTCTCCTTCTTGTGTTTTTCCAATCCTTTACGTCATTTCGCATGGGATCTTAACGTAGAAGTTTGCTTCTTTGGCTTACAAAGTTTTTTTTTACATATAAGTTTTTATCCTAATTTTTTTTATTATTATTCCTGTACTTGAGAGATTCCTTATTGTTCTCTTTTCTTAATTTCACTTTCTATATCGTCAAGTTTATCATCCAAGCGGAAGGAACAGGCTTAACTTTTCAACATGGCTCTATTTTTTTCTTTTTTCTATTATGTTGAAAATTTCTGCTGTATGGGGGAGGTTGGATCCACAAAGCATTACTAACCCTAAATCGCTGGCCTAACTCAGCGACAGCTTTAGAAATCATAATAGGTCTCCAGTTTAGCCCAAAGACTTTTTTGCATCTACATCTGTTGTCTTGTGAACTCAAATTTCTTCCTTCTTTAGCATTGTAGGTTCTAGAACTTTTTCACTTTTATTTTATTATATATATATATATATATATATATATATATATATATGTTTCCCCTCAAATAAATTTCAAAATGAAAAAAAAAAACTTTAAAAACCATATATTTAACCACTTTTAAAAAGAGTCGGCGAGCCATAACTTACGTACTGGTGGGCCGCGGCCGCGTGTTGGACACCCCTGCCTTAGGCTACTGAAATGAAAGAAAACCCTGCCAGTCCAGTCGTCAAGGGCTTTTTATTTCTGTCCTTTGTTGCTTTGCGACATGCAGAAAGAGACGCACCTGCATGCTCCCTTCCTAGAGAAGAAAAAGTTTTTTTCTGTTCTGACATTCTAAACGATACTCAGAGAAGGGTATTCGTCCAGCCAATTACTGCAACTGTAATATATCTCCAGTAGTTGTAAGAGTCGTTGAAAAGTTTTTCTGTTGACATTGCGGACAATCTCTGAGATGGCGGGTCTATTGAAGCGTGTGTTGTAGTTTTTCAATCACTTGTCGTGATTTATTGAAAACGCGTCATAGTTAGACACTTTATGGAATCAATGCTTAATTAACCAGTATAGTTGGGTTGTGCTCCCATCTAGTGTTCAATTCCTGGGTCAACACTTAGGTGACATGATGTTGACCTTGGCAGGGCTTTATTTCGAACCACCGATCTATCGGTCGGCTGCTACGCCGTGCATGCCTTAGATGACCGAGACGAAAGGAGTCCTTTCCGGGTCAGTCGTTAAGGGCTTCTTATTCCTGTCCTTTCTTGTTTGCGACTTGCAGAAGGTGACAAAACTAGCATCATTTCATTACATT
The DNA here is from genome assembly GCA_019973955.1 of Trichonephila inaurata madagascariensis. Lineage (NCBI taxonomy): Eukaryota > Metazoa > Arthropoda > Arachnida > Araneae > Nephilidae > Trichonephila > Trichonephila inaurata. Next base: position 68,157 of record BMAV01022778.1, read on the forward strand.
CTAGAATAACCTCTCTCTCTCTTGTTCCAGAAACGTAATACCTATTTGCATGTATCGCAGTTTTTTCATAAGGCAAATCAGACAAAATATCATAAAGAAAAACACGATGTTAGTAAAAGGTAAAATCTTTTTGAATCCGCTGCAATTCTGCTGCTAATTTGTAAGCGATCAATATGTTCTTCAGTATCATACCTAAAATTATAAGTAATTTAATTTAATAAAATGTTAAGTGTAAATGTTTAATAAGGAATGTAATGCATTAGTTTGTTATCGTTATCCATAAAATTATTTTTAAAAAGGAGATTTTTCAATAAGATAGAGCACAAAAATTATTTTTTCTGATTCACTTTGCTTACAACATGAGAGGTTTAAGGAAATTGTGAATAGATGCAGATGTGTAACAGTGATGTGATACGGCTAGTTATTTAATATCTATATTTACTTACAGACAGCTCAGCATAATAAAACATATTATAATCAATATGTATCGTGTTACATGTGCTTATTTCAAATCATCCTTGTTTCTGCTATCCCAAGGATTAGGATTAGATTGAAAGAATTTCTCTGATCCCGCTAAGGGGTGTTGTTGATTCTGTTGCATATGATAGTGTTACATGGATTTGCAACGAAAATTATATTGACTTAAATCACGGATTCTTATTGTTTTATTTGCTTATAATTTAAATTTCATATCTATCTCTCCAAACGGATAAAAATGAAGTATAGAAGCCACATTGGAATAAAAAAAATTTAGTAGTCAGTTGCAAAATTGGGATTATGGATTTCACTTGTTGCATTCAATATTTGTCTGACTTTTGAATATGTGTCATTTTGAATTTATATGTTTTTTATTGGTTCCTTTTAAACGAAAATTTGCAAATAATTACAGTACCAGAAAAGTTACGATTTACTACAAAAGCATATGCCTCTTAATTGCATTGACCTTCCCTGCCTTTTAAAGACGACCCATCACATAATAATATTTATAAAGGCTAAGCACAAATATACAAAAACCTTAATTCTTCACATATAATCCTTACCAAAAGTATATATCAGTTAAATTTAAGGTCTAATAAATGTGCACTTAGACTAAACATTTCGTAAATTAAAATCCAAGCTTCCTGATCTCCAATTTCACAAGTTTAATTTGTTCAAAATTATACTATATTGCTCACCCTAAAAATCAGCTCGAATAAAGTATAGAGTGAAATTTGTTTGAGGCTATATTCCATCATTACCATTATTCTGTATTTATGTATTAACGTCACCACAGCAAAATCGGCGGTACGCGAATCGCACCTTGATATCCAAACAAAGATTCTAAAGAATTTTATATGAAGAAATACCAATCAGTCAAATTTTCATGTAAAATGGCTTATGAACCGTAGCGCCAATTTAGCTGTGGTGACGCCAATGACTTAAGTGTCGATACTTCCATGTGGAACACCTTTACGTATTTTTTTCAATATGTTCACTTATAAAATTTCTGTAATGAGAACAATTCATTTTAAAACTTCTCAAAAGTTCTTTCTTATTTTGCATTAAAGTAAACCAATTCTACTTGAGTATAAAAAAATTGAGATTTTAAGATTTCAAAAGAGAAAATGGAATATCAAAGGAACTTCATTTAAAGAAACTAAGGTTTTTCTGGAAGGTTATATAAAGGGAAAGAAGGCGAAATAAATTACGTTACAATACTGACAAGTAATCCCGATAGATTGATTAGTTGCAAATGATTGTCCAGATGAAGTAATTGTGTCCAACAAGGAATCTATCACTTCTATTTTGTCCACGTATCCTGCTTTCGGGACAACCAATATCCAATTCATGAACAATCGGAAAATGTCCGGGATCTTTCTTGGAAATACCGACTGCGAAATGTGTATAGAATACTTACCTTCTATGCAGACCTCGGAAAAATTTACGTTGAGAGTAATAAATGTTTCCCAATAAAAAGGAAATACGTAGCATATGAAGATTTATTCATTTGTTAATATATAAATATATGTCAATTTCACAAAAATAAATAAAGAAGCCGAGTATTATACTTGACTTAAATAATTGGTTTTGTAAAAAAAAAATCTCTCATACTGCTTAAATAATTTTAACATTTTACTTGGAGTTTAGAGTCAGTTGTTTGTTATAATTAGACTAATTTGTTGCTGTAAGAAACTCAGAAAACCAACAAAAAAATTACCAGTTAAGAATTCGTCAGCTAAATCAACAAATATATGTACGAAACGTCATGTTTAAAAAATTTTAATTGATTTTTTTTATTTTTTTTATTATGATATCTAAGAACGAATAGTTTTGCATTGTAACAAATTCCTATTTTTTGGAACCCCTACGGATCAAACTAACGAAAAGCATCATTAATGGTTTTGACATTATGCTCATACATAGGTTTTGAAAATGGCATGTTTAAGATTTTATTAAAAATATAGTATTTTTTCAATACTTTATACGATATGCAGGAATTTTAGCTATAAAATTTTCATCTTGATATGTGTATGTATATGCACGCACACGAACAAGTACCTATACGTATATATATATATATATATGTATATATATAATATGTACATGTGTGTATGCACATATGTAAATGGGTGAATATGTGTTTGTGCGTGTATGTATATATGCATGCATGCATACTTACACCCATGCGCACACATAAAAACATACATACACTAGATATTAGAAGGAGAATATATCTTTTTAATTAACGTAATCTTAAAATATCTAAATTAATATCTAGCTTCTTAAGAGTAGTTGCAATTTGGTGATTCACCAATTTGTAAAGCTGTGCCGTATATTTGATAGTTATGAAGTTTGGAATGGGTGGTTTAAAAGGCTATTGTGTTTAAGAATACATGTTGAGACAAAATTCAATTTATTATTTTTTTTAATCAGTTATATTCGTATTCTTGTATAGGAAAAAACTCTAATTATCTAGAGCGAAGAAAAGGCATGTAATCAAAGAAATGAAAGATTAAAGCTTTTATGCACCTTTTTTTTTTGTTTCGAGTTTCATTAAATCACGAGCAAAAGAATTCCAATTTACAAAAGAAGATTTTAATTGAATTACTGCCGCTGCGCAGTTATTTGCTTAGTCGTAATATAACATGATTGCGGACACCCGCATTACCTTAAGATAGATAAAGGATCTGTTTAATTGCTTTAATTCTGAATTCTAATTGAAATATCTGCAGAATAGAATTCTGATATGAGTGTATACAATGTAATATAATATTATGTGTCTTAAAAATTCCTGTATATGAAGAAGTTATCCTATAAACGTTTTATTGAACGTATAATCGCCAGAGTTAACTCTTTATAGTCACAATAAAACTTCGTTGTAATTGCACCAATGGGATTTCAAAAGATGGGATGTAAAGTCGAAAGGGGATTTTAGGAACGAAGAAATAGTTTAAGGTGGTATCTGCGATACTTAGTTGTTGCTATTAGCAATTATTTGAGTTATATCCTGCACAGGGGAGTCATTTTCTACTTTCATTGTTGGATGTATCTACGAACTCTTAAAAGCATTTTTAAGGTCGTAGATACAGTTGATTTGATTTTAATAAGAAATCTTTAAGTATTCAGAGGAATAAACAAACTATTTTCGCATTTTCTAGAAAGAAGGAGGTATATATAGCTTTTTTAGAAACTACAATGAAATTTATTTGAAATTATAATTACGTTCCAATCCAAAATATTTTTGAAGAACTTTAGTACATTTTCATCCATAGAAAAAAAAATACACGAATAAATCTACAGCCACATAAATTCAAAAAAACATTATTCCAATGTTGCTTTCCTATAAAGACCTTATTTGGGCTAAAGGAATTTTTAATTTATTCTTTAAATAATATTTCTATAACCTTCAGTAATCTATCTTTGTCTAAAAATTTGGTGACTTGATGATATTTGGCATTCAAATTAGTGACCAAAGCCACTTCTATTCACTTGCTTTATCAAAAGAAGAATACTCTTTCTTGTCCAACGAAAAATCTTTCCGGAGAAAATAAAATTTTGGTAGAGAAGTGAACAGTTTTCAATTTTTCTGTAACAATTATGCAATATATTCCATGACCATATCTAAAGTAATTTTTAATTAAATTTCTTAAACAATCTGGAGCTCTTATTGTTACATTGGGAGATATAAAATCCATATATTGATATATCAAGAATTAATTTTAATTTTTCATAAATTGTCTATATATTCATATATAACCGGTGTAAATTACAATATTTTAGTTTTTACTTAATGTGTGAGTATAATATGTGAAATTCAGTATTTCATGCTGTTTTTCATTTTAAAATACAAATTTAAAATAACTTTCTATCATGCACAATATCATTTGTAAACGTCGGAATAACACTACTTGTGATAAAATATAGTGTTTTATTTTCTTTCAATGAATAATCAAAATTAATGCAAATTAAATTATTTTATTTGCTTTCAATTTCATTTAATGTCGATGGTTCGTCTTCGAAATACATTAATGCAACAATAATTTAAATTCATGCAATCAAAAGGTATTTTAATTCGGAACAATAAAATATAATTATTATTAAAATAAAATAATTTTTACTGAAATATTTAAAATAAACATGAATGCTTAATAAACATGTATTGCTAATAATTTTTAGGAACATTAAGATTAACCCTTTAGCTGCCGATTAAAAGTTATGCTGTCCGATACCAGTGTCACCGTTTTTCAAATAAGCGTGTGTATGCAGTGTATTGAGAGGGGGGGGGGCGAGGAGGGAAGGAGAAAAGTCACAGATAAGCAATTTTTCTTCTGAAAGAAGTAAATCCTTAGCAAAAACTGACCAAGTTCAGTTTATTACGTTCCGAAAAATTCGAAATAGTTTTACTGATAGGATGCTCAAGGAAAACAACCGTATTTCGGAAAGATGTGTATATACGTCTGGCCCACTTAACGTACCAGTTCAGCGAGAGTGGAATATATACCAGTGGTACTTAAGGTATTAAGGTAACAATAATAACAAATTGAAAATCTTCATTTTCACTTCTGAAAAAATAAAATTGATAGTATTAAAAACACACACAGAAATCTTCGTAATAATGTTTATATGAATATTCAGAATTGAGTTATGAATATGAATCATCACACAAAATCAATCTAAATGGAATCCAGGAATTTAAAAACAAGACAATTCAAATCCAAAAAGCAAGCAAAACCCAATAACAGTTAATTAATATAATACCAAAAGCGCTCCTTAACAATAAAAAATTCAAACTATATTCTACAAGAATAATGGATGTTCAACAAATGCCTGACAAAATAATATAAAAAAGGCATTAGATACTCAACTCTCAAAATAACAAATGCAAATTAAAGTAGCTCTGATGTTTTCTAAGCATCTAGGAACAAAAGAAAGAAAATTTAGTAAACATTTCTAACTTTTTCTATAGAAAAGTCTAGCAGTAGGGATCTTTCTTTATAGGCAAGGTTCATAACAATACCTTTTTTGAGTGGGAGAGTGATGCATCGCAAGAGCTATATTCAACAAAAAAATCTGATTCAAGACTAATTTATTGCTAACACATATGATGCTAGATTCCAAAAAAAAAATTCTAAAGGTTGTCATTATTTTATATCAAAGAAAGAATTGACGTAAGGGATAAGTAATTTTAGTCTTACATTGGAAAACGATTTTCTTTGTTTGAGCAGAATATTTTAGAGGCAGGGGGCCTTTGTGTTGGTGCGAATGAAAGGAATCGTTGTGTAATCGTGGTTAAAGTGGGAGGGAATTTCTTTATGGGAGTCATCTATTTTGTTCAAGTATTGTAAAAGACACAGAATCGTTTTATGGCGGACGAGACTTGGTGACATAATGCCTTTGTGAGTATAAAACCGATGCTACGCTTTTGGTGAATACATTGTGTTTTTATTTTAACTGAAAATAAACTGTACTTCTTAAATTAGAAATGAATAAGCAGCTATGAAACTTGAAAATATTCTCTTAAATACATTAATGAAATGCAGTATGAAGTTGTAAAATTATTTTTAGTAATACTTTTAAGTTCCTAATTGTGTATTGATTCGGGAATTTCGGAAAGGTAGTTGTGTAGGGAAAATCGTTTGCAGGACAATGGAGGATATAATTTTAATAATGCAATGTAAAAGAGAGTGGTGTTGGAGACGAATGTGGTAGCCAAGTATTACAAAGTCGAAAAATATGGAGACAAAACTGGATATTTTTGCAAAATTCAAGAAAATGCTACAATGATTATTTCACTGGAAATCTTTTACATTTCAAAAAAGGCTCTACCCAGTCTATATAAAGATAATGCATGTAAACCAGTGCTTCTTAAACTGTGGGGTGCGCCCCCTAGGGGGGCATGATAACCTTAGAAGGGGGCACGAGGATACTGAAGAGTCGAAAGCAAAAGTTTATTCAAAAAAAATTTTATTCAAAGTAAACAAACAAAATGCACATTCTGATATAATAAAAATAAAAACAAACATTTACACTGATATAATACACTCATAAATGTATCAGTACTATACAATGTATTTTATAATTAATTTAACAATACTAAGTTAAGAAAAAGTTAAACAACTACCAGTGACCCGAAAGGGTTGTCATGTATAAAATTATATGCAAAAATTAACACTAATCTTGATAATTTGTACGGTTTTCCTTAACCTGATTGAATGTTACACGATTCTCTAACCAATGCCACCGCTTTGCACGTATATACATATATGAGGTGTATTGGGGGGGGGGGGGGAATAAATAAGAAAATCCTCTGTAATAACTAAATCCTTCACAAACACTGTCAAGGTCGTTTTATTGCATTCCAAAGATTTTGGAATAATTTTAAGAAGAGCAGTGAAAAGAAAAAAATAGTATTTTGGAAAGACGCATATATACGTCCTGGGCAGTTTACGCAATGGCTGAGCGAGACGTTTATATACGTTTGCGGCACTTAAAAAGTTAAATTCGTATAATAGTTTTCGCGTTAAAGTATAGTATTATCGAATTCAACACATTGTTATTGTATGGAGAGGGGCGCGATGAAAATTTTGATTAAATATTGGGTCGCAAGTATTGAAAGTTTGAGAAGCACTGATGTAAACAAATGTGAGGGAAAACTTGAGAATGACAGTGCGCTTCATTCGCCATATGTGACTACGGATATGAATAATTGTGTGAATCTTCCATTGTTGCTATTATGAATTTGGCGTATGTTAATTGTTTCCTATTTAAAAAAATGTAATATATACTATAGAGAATTTTACAATAGAATTTAAGATTCCCCCTAATAAAATCTGCTTAGTATTGCCTTGGAACTTTTTAAATTTTAAAAATGATCAAAGTCGAGAAATAATAAAAATGATAAATCTATGCGGCGGAAATTTTCAAGTGCATTTATAAAACCATGATGTGAATTCCATACTTTAGTAGCATAAGGGATGAAGGTGTAACCAATTTCTTTAATTTTCAAAGTCATTAAAAACTTTAAACTATAATATCGCAAATTTTTTACCTGTCCTTCATGTATCTATAAAAAAAGTTCAGTGATGAACAATTTTTATTTGAATTCGAAACGGAACTTTAAATTAAATACTTCTAATAAATGTGTTGAAAGCATACATGTTGTGATTCGGCTTAGAAAGCATGCCGCTTGTGATTCAATGCTACTAGAGAAAAGCAAAATTTAATAAAACACTGATGAAAAATCTTATTTTTTAAAAAAAGAATATGCCACCTTGGAGTATTTCATTTAGTAAAGATAAACTTAATTTTCCATATTGTTGAAACATTTTATTTCTAATAGGCTGTTAATTGATCATTAACCATTGCAGACCTAGTACATCCCCCGGAAGCTGGTATCACTTTTTAGTGCGGCTCCCTATAGGCGGATACCAATCGCCGCAGTAATTTTGACGTCCAGTTTCCTCCCTAGAGGGAGACACCTGAGCTATGATAATGTGAAACTGTACCAGGATTTAATTTTGCCGAAAGCATCAAAGACAAACAGACATTCTAGGGATCTTTTGCATGCCGTATAATCATACGACATGGCTGCTGTTGATTTCCTGCAGCATGAAAATCCACCGACTTGGGCCGGAGTTGAACCCGCAACCTTGGGTGCAGAGGCCAGCGACAAACCAACCATGCCACTCAGTCGGCTGTTGTTAAAACAAGGTGCACTATATTTCAAAGCTAATATAAACGATCTTATAGGTCTTAACATTATATGAAGAAGGAAAAAAAATCTATGGTATTCGTGAAGTCAAATGATAGAGTCCTTATTTAATCAAGATTGCTACATTTTCTAACAGCTGGCAAAAATAAGACCATGCAAATTATGACCAAAGTGTAAAGAAGCGTTGTTGCTCATCCCACAAAACCTGAAAGTGTAACTGTAAAAAAATATATAACATATTGAAGCCTTTATGATTCTATAACTTTTTATTCCATTTTCATGCCTAGATTCATCACAGTTTGATGATGTAAGTCTATCATTTTTGAAATCATAAATATTTACTGTTATAAATAATGTTAAACTTTGAGATCTTCCTTCTTGTTAATAGTAGTGGATGATTAAAGTTCTGTCGCATATGGGTGTTTATGCTAAATGAATTTTTGTGATCATTTTTTTTAAACTTAAGTTGTATATTTAATTTTGTCAATATCGAAATCAAAGAAAAAAATTAACAAATTTTAGACTTTTAAAGAATTTTAAAAAAATTAGTTTCTAAGTGCTGTGTCATAAAAACAATAAATTTAGTAATTCCATTCTTTGTGAAAAAAAAAGTTTTCACAAAGTATTTCTACAGTATACATGACGAAAAAAGATTTTTTCCCTTAATGAAGTTTTTATAGTTAAAGTATAATTAAAATAATTACTAATAGTAATTTAACTAAATAAATTTTTATTTCTGTCTTTTTAAAAATTCTTAATGCACAGTCAGATTTCGTAAATTATTAAATCACCATTTGATAATAAAAATAAGCGAATATATTTTGAAATATTCCTTCAATTTTCAGAAACTCTTAACTGAATGTTATGTAAATAGATATTAACATTGGAGAAAACATGGCATGAACATTGTTTTTCCCTCTTAAATACCATTAAAGAAAAAGAAAATTTACAGGTACTTTTGTTGCTGCTAATAATTAAAATGTATTTATTTATACTTTTAAATACTTGTGGGAAGAAATATGCAAATTTTACACTAAAATCAAGATTATGTATTTGAACTTTTGAAAAATATTTTATTTTCTGGATCCTATAAACGTAAACAAATCCAAAAAACACTAAAAATACCTAAGAATCTAAAAGGCCTTTTAAATCATTTGAAGGAAATTTTATGTTATCAAAGGAACTGTAATCATCCATTTATAAAATGACTTTCAAACAAATATTTTTGACATTTATATTTAAAATCTTAAACATTTGTATTACATTAAAAATTATCTGTAATGAAAATTGCAAGTTATTCTGTTAAAAGTATATGATAAAAATTGTCCACAAAACATATTACACAATAATTTAAAGTAATTATTTTCATGATTTTATTAATATTTCTAAAGTTCTTTTCTTATAATTTTTTTAAAAAACTTTTGAGTTCATCCTATTTTCAAAATAATTAACACGTGATACAGCCATTTATTTATTTAAATGTGATATTAATATCTACTCATTTCTGAAAACAACAAGCATTCACAACTTACTAACTTTTAGAATATATGGATAATACGTTTCACTTAAAATGAAAGCATAAAATTCCATGTTACTTCACATTTTATTTTAAAATTTTGATACTTATAAACTAACCATTAATTTACTGATTATTTCACACTTTGTATGTGTAACCAAATAAATTTTTGAGATATTAATTACATGTAATTTCTTAGTAAAAAAAATAATATTGAGAAGCAGATTTATTTGGTATATATTCATAATAAAATATCATGTTTCAAAATATTCACGTTCACATACGCGTGAAAAGGGTTACATGTCGTTCGTTTAATAGTCTCGAAATTTCATTTAAAATATTAATCTGAATTACACCATATCATGGTAAGTGAGCGAATCGCTTTTCTTTTCTCTCACTCTCTCTCTCTCTCTTTATATATATATATATATATATATATATAAACTGTAAATTTTAATATACAATATATATATATATATATATATTTATATAATATATATATATAATATAATATAAATAATATATATATATTGTGTATATATTGTATATTAAAATTTACGATTTTTCCCTGGAAACACAAACACTAAAATCCTAGTTTTTTTATTTTTCCCCAATAGAGTAACAGGAGAAAATGTTTTATTCCTTTAATCCTAATTTTAATTGAGGAAGCAATATACTTCTCCATGAAAAAATGTTTTGAAATACAAAAACCAATTACTAAATAACTAATAAATAATTCGAAAATAAATATTGCAATTGAACTTAATCAGTTAGGCCTATTAAAAATTGAAACCCTTCAATTTATGAGCCAACAGCTTTAATTTTCAAAAGAATCGGCCTGCTATATTCTATTTTGCTCAAAGAAAGTTGTTTTCTTAAGAGCTTTGAACAAGTGGAAACCTTTATTAACAGAATGATAAATGACTCAATTCCAAGGAACACAAAAACACCCCAACTCTCATATACAATAAGACATCTAAATACGTAGTACAAAATAATGTCCAGACATATCAAGACGTTATTACGTCACAAAGTTCAACAAGGCAGCATTTTCTCAATATTTTTCGAGCACTTTTACTCTACAATTATCATATAGGATGGTTCATGAATATTTCAATTTTATGTTGGTTTTGAGGGAAAGTGACAACATAACCAAGAATAAATTACTTTTATTTGTAAAAGGAAGTGGTATTTATACGGAAGGTTTATTATATGATCATAATAAGGAATGTTTTTTTTTATAAGAAATTCATCGCACTTAATTACTGATTCTTAAAAATGTATGATTTTACTTATAATTTCACCTTTTTAAGCCGAAATTGATTTCAAAGTCTTACTTCTCCTATCACGTTCATATAAATTAAATAATACAGGGTTATTCGTAATTTTCTGCAAGTGTTCGGTGCGCTGCAGTAAAAAGGCTAAGACGGATACAGCAAAAAAGAACGTATGAAAAACTCCGAAAAAATCCAAGTAGTTTTATTTAAATATTTTACGGGTGTTCTATATGTGAACCCTAGGCCACATGGTATACTTCAATGTGATAGTCTAGTTATTGCCTTACTCTATTCAACATGGTACTATAAACGTTATTGACAGCACGAGTTATTTTTTTATACTGTTCTGATATATCACATGGAAAAGAGGTACAGAAATTTGTATTTTATATAAAATACCATGTTTACGCATGACGAGGAAAGGATAAGACTTGCTGTCAATAATTTTGGTAGTAATATGTTGAGTTCCTTATGGAAGAAGCTCTACAACTGCATTGATGTGTGACGTGTGACCAAGGGTTCACATATAAAACACCTGTAAAAAATGTAAATAAAATTTGAATTTTTTTCAGTATTCTTTCATATTTTCTTTCTTGCTCTTTGTATCTTAATTTTTTGCTACAACGCTCCAAAACTTAGGAGGGAATTATGAATAATTCCATGCACTTAATTATTTAAAATGAGTTCATGTAATGTTAGTACATTGTGTAATCTCGAGTATTTTAAGGCTGTTTTCGGCTAATGCAGAAGAACGGGACTCAAATGATGAATATTTTTTCATATATAAAAATACTCAAACATCAGTATTATATTCTGTCTTCACTATCTTGTAGAGAATCGCTTATTTTATCATACTACTCCTTTTTATACGAGTTGACATTTTTTCTTTAATTAAATGTGTTTCGCAATTTTCTCCTATACTATAATGTCACAAATGAGCTATCCCTTTACATGTTAAATGGAAAAACTAACTATTTATGAAATATTCTGAAATTTTTAAAAAACTATACTATAAAGAAATGCATGAGTTACAACGTCACAATTTTTTATAAAAATTTAAGCATTTTTTCGGTCCAAAAATATGCTTCGCGCTAAGGCCACGCGCTTGTACATATGATTAATTAAATAAAATTAAATGAATTTTATTGTCTTATCAAAAGGATATCTTATGTATTTTTTATTCCATAAAAATGTTTTTCTATTTATATTTATCTATTTTGATCATGAATTATATTATTAAACAGTGCATTATTTATTTTAAAAAAGCAATTTTCGTAAATAAAGGGCTAATATTTAGGCTTTTTGTATTGATTTTAACTAAATACTTTATGACTGTACTCATCGATACTGGAGTTTTAATAAACAGTTCAATATTTACGATATAATCGGGTGTAGACGTGCACCTATCCTACACTTTTAAGCTGCACTTTTTAATTTTTTGGTATACTCGCCGTATAACGCGGACCCTTTTTTACTAAGATATCCAAAATGTACATAAGCAAAGCTCTTGTCATTTTAAGTCGAGAAATAACTTTTTTAATGGGCTATACTTTTGGCAACTATGCCTTTGCAGACACGGCAAGTTCCAAGTGTGAGCGATTTAATTGGTGGCATCATCTAGTGGCAGTTCCCGCTAATAAATTTCTGACTCTTGGATATATTCAGTTCGAGCTCTTATTTGATGCGAAATACCACAATGATTTAATTTTAACGAGAGCCAAACTGATACTCAAGGGATCATTTACGTGCCACATTTTCATATGACATGCGTGTCTACGATATTCGTATTCAGAAATCCATCGACTCAAGCCAGAATCGAGCCCCGCAACCTTGAGATTACGAGACGGACACCCTAGCTCTAAGCCAACGAGACGACAAAATTTATAATTAAAGCATGGGTGAAATTACATCTGACTTAATTGAGAAATCCTTTATAAAAAATACAGTATACCTAATCATCTAGATGGAACGGAAGATGATTATTAATTTATGGATCATAATATCAGTGACAGCGAAAAAATAAAGACTTCGATGATGTACATGAAATTATTATGGAAGAATATGACGATTTTTTTCTTGTTTTCTAATAATGAAAATTTTCATACGGCGTGTCATTTACTTTAAATAAACAGCATTTTAGATACATGTATAAATCTGTTTTTTATGTTCATCTTTTCTTTATTTTTAAAGCTATCATTTTTTATATCTGGTGAATAACGCACAGCCGTAAATTTTATCTTATTGTATGTGTTAAAACTGGGCATTACACGCCAGACAATGTGGGGGTTGTAAATGAAACAGATTTAACGTTAGTCCAAAAGGAGTTGTAAATTAATATGGATTAGTATGATAAAATTTAAGCAAGTTCAACTTTTTGCAAAAGCATGTATCACAGAAAATTACATTAATGAATTTATATTTCATACTGTTTTGGATATATATTATTATTATTATTAACTTTTTGTGGTGTGATCACATTCGAGATTAAGAAAAGAAATAAAAAAGGCTAGGTTTCTAAAAAGAATAAATTAAGTAGTTCATACTTTTATTATATAGAAATTAACATAGTCATTTTTAATTCATTGTAATTTTTGAACTGATACAATAATATGTTTGGAAGGAAGTTGAAAGAATATTAAAAACGTTTTTATGAATTATAAATAATGTAAAATAAAAAGCTGATAAATTCACACAAATATTAAAATTTCAATTTTATAAACAAAAATTCTATATTAAAATGAATTTTAGCATTAGAAAAGGAAAGAGAGGAAAATATTGCTTTTATGATTGTGCATCAAGGCAAAATTTATCTCGGAATAATAAAGACACTGATCAAAATACTGACGTGCTGATGCATGTAATTTGTCAAGATTTCATTTAAAAGGAACTCTATGATTAATATTGAAAAAATCCCGGTTTATTTTAGCATATTGCAAATCTTGCACGTGAAAAGTTTAGTGGACGCATTTTCCTGCGTGGACATAGTAATCCCAATCCAGATATTTAAAATATATTTTAAAATTTTTTGAAGTGTATCCAAGAGAAAAATTAAAATTACGTTAATAACGTACAATTAATTTTCGTTAATAGCTAAAAATTATTTTAAGAAATGAAATATTACAAGCTTCAAGGTGTATTGTTTCTTTCTCAAAATAATTAACAATTTTCAGAATTTTCGATACAAAAATGTACGTTTTTAAAATCAAAAAATTAGTTTTAACCTCCGTATTTCAGTTCATTACAGTTGAAGATGAGAATAAAACGACAAATTTTCTATTCACAAAATCAGAGTAGTAAAACATCGATAAATTTATTCTTTATTTTATCATCCGAAACTAAATGAATTTTCTGAATGATTTAAATATTTTCAACTTATAAATCAAATATTTCCTCAATAATAAGTAAGAAAAGGAAGTGTAACAAACGAAACAAAAAATAACTAATTGAATTGAGACTTCGGAAAGGCTTGGTCTGAATGCATGGAAATGGCGTAGTATGTCTGAAGAAGAACCTATTAAAACCATCCTGCACCAATCCTTAAAAGGCGTAGCATTTATTACCCTTCTAATAAATCTCTGTTAAACAGGATGGCTGGGTTATCAAATAGATGTTAATGTCATGGATAATTCTAAATAAAAGCTGTTTTTCCGAAAGAAAAGGAGAGTTTAGAAGTTTTCGGCTGTTGGCTTAAGAATAAGATTATTTTAGGGGCATGAAATAAGAAACTTAATGGAAATAATGGACACATAATGGTCAAATAAAAACATCGTGACAAAATACGATGGGATACTTCATAGAAGTATTTTTTTTTCATTTGGCCTGTTGCCAAAATACAAAAAATGCCAGCATATAATGTGACTTATTCATTATTTTCTCATTACTGTAAGTGGTGGACTCATTAATTGGGTTTAGTATTGAAAGAAAAAATAGTTTTTTTTTCTATTATATTAGACAACGACTTGGTAGAAATAAGTAAAAAAAAGTAATTTTAAAAAAGATGTGACATTGTGAGAAAAACATCAAGTAAATTATTGCAAAATATAGAATAATAAGAAATTAAGTGTTCACAAGATTGAGTTTATAAATTAGTGCAGCAGAGAAAAATAATACATGTTACGATTTTAAATGCATGACAAATAATTTGTAAAATAAGGATTTTCTGTACAAAAGTGTTCAAATATAGTCCTTGTTAGAAAAAATTGTTGTAAAGCGTACTTTTTTAGAATTTTACATCTTAAAGTTTTCGCTTTTAGTGAAACAGTGAAAGGGAATAAAAAAAGAATAATATTAGAACAAATTTCAAAAAGGAAGAAATTTATTTAAGGAAACTTCTAATATTGAAAAAAAAACACAAAAAACAAAAAAAAAAAAAAAAA